>VKOC01020943.1:0-21179 GCA_009364415.1 Spea multiplicata | reverse complement strand
TTGGACCATTCCTCCATGCAGATCTCCTCTAGAGCAGTGATGTTTGGGGCTCTCGCTCAAAGGTTTTCTATGGGGTTGAGATCTGGAGACTGGCTAGGCCACTCCAGGACCTTGAAATGCTTCTTACGAAGCCACTCCTTCGTTGCCTGAGCGGTGTGTTTAGGATTATTGTCATGCTGAGAGACCCAGCCACTTTTCATCTTCAATGCCCTTGCTGATGGAAGGAGGTTTTCACTCAAAATCTCACGATACATGGCCCCATTCATTCTTTCCTTTTTTTTTAATAACATTTTTATTCAGATTCTTAGACAGAAGAATAAAAATAAAAAAGAGGAAGACACAATCAGAACAAAGCAATAAGTCCATCTAGTGTCCGCAGTCGAGAGAGGAAAACGATCCCATACATGTTGCGGAATAAGTACAGAGGAATCCATAATAAGATACAATGGTACATAAAGAAACAAGCCAAGATACAATGGAACCTTAGCGAGAAATAAAAGCGAGTGAGCCTGCGGGCTGGTGTGGTATGATGTCATGAAATCAATACAGAATGAGAAATGATGAATCTGAATGAAATCTTTTTTTCAGATTTTCTAAATAAGAAAAAAAAGACGCAAACTAGATGCCCAAGGGGCATGTAAGATGTGCGTTGGGAATCATGATCAGCAACTTGCTGTCGAGTATGTTTAATCGCTGTTATAAGAGAATCTGTGGCGTTTAGTTTGTTGAGCGTCTCTAAATCATATAATTTATATAATAAGGTTTCACGGGAGAGAGTATATTGTTTTTAGCATGAGCCGAAAGGCTTATTACGCGTCCGCGAATAACGGCCTTGTGTGCATTCCAAATTGTCTCAATGGGCACATCATCTGATAGATTGTCATGATAGTATTGGGATAGGTCAGGTGGAGTTGTGTTTTATGAGTGGAAGATTGCAAGAGTGTCATTTAGTCGCCAAGTCCGGAGCATGGTCCGACCAAGAGATTACACCAATTTGGCAAGAAAAATCCAAAAAAAAATTGTCCAAACGGGAATACGATTTGTGTGGGGAGGAGAAGAAGGTATAATCCCTCTCCCCAGGTGAAGAACCCTCCAAGCGTCAAACAGCTGATAAGAATGAAGTAGGGCAGTCAAGTCCTGTGTTTCGTGTGGGAAGTCTGTCGTGTCGTCGAGGTGTCGAGGGAAAAATCAAGAGGGGAATTAAGGTCACCGCAAAGAATCAACTGGCCTTTTTTGTAACGATCTAATTTCTCCAAAAAAGAGCGGAAGAAGGAAGATTGACAAGTATTTGGAGCATAAAACGAAGCTAAAGTATACATCAAAGAATTAATTGTGCAAATGAGGATGAGGTATCGTCCCCGCGGATCGACAAGTTTGGGGTGAAGGGTAAATGCTAAGCTCTTGGAGAGCAAGATCGATACTCCAGCTGTCTTAGTGTCAGCCGTTGAGTGGTATTGCCAGGTAAACGTTTTAGAGTAGAGATTGGGAGATTGTGGACGTTTTTTTAAGGTGGGGTTCCTGAGCGCAAATAATGTCAGCCTTAGAGGCTTTGGCCTCCTCCCATAGCATTTTACGTTTGCGGGGAGAATTAAGCCCCGTAACATTCAAAGAAAGCAAGTTAGGCGTAGCCATGGGCAGAGTGGCATATAGGCATTTCAGGAGGCAGAGTGGCGTTAAAGGGGCATTTAATAGAGCACTCTGCCTCCTGAAATGCCTTATACCTCCCTGTATGCCACTCTGCCCCATAATAGGCCTTTTAACCCCCTAAATGCCAGAATGGGATATAGGGGTATAAGGCATTTCTGGAGGCAGAGTGCTCTATACAATGCTTTTTAACTCCCTTAATGCCACTCTGCCTCCTGGAATGCCTTATACCTCCCTATATGCCACTCTGCCCCATAATATGCATTTTAACCCCCTAAATGCCAGAATGGGATATAGGGGTATAAGGCATTTCTGGAGGCAGAGTGGCACATAGGGGGTCAAAAGGCATACCATGGGGCACAGTGGCATATAGAAGGTTAAAAGGCATATCATGGGCCACAGTGCCATATTGGAGTGGCAAGCCTGGGGGCAGATGTGCGTAACTGGGGGACAGGTTGGAAAATACAAGGAAATAAAAACAAAAAAAAATTTTTTTTCAATCATAGCTTTTATTAAAAAAATAGTTTACATGAATTAACATTTACTGGTAAAACTTTTTTTCCTTTAGGGTCGTCTTATATTCAGGCTTTTTCTTTTTTCCTAAGTTAATGTTCAGATTTTGGAGGGTCCTCTTATAATCAGGGTCGTCTTATAATCGAGCAAATAGGGTAGATGTTGAGCCCTCTCTGGAAACATATAGATGTAACTTGTAGGCCCATCTGTATGGGATCTGGTGAGAGCGAAGAAGTGTTGTGATCGGTGAAAACAGCCGTCTGCGTTGTAGTGTGAGTTGGGATAGATCGGTGAGGAGCTGCACGTCACGGAAGCGCGAAGGTAAGGCAGGTTTGCGGCGGGCCGCCTGCATGATCTGTTCTTTAACATCGAAATAATGAACTCTGGTGAGAACATCTCGTGGCACGTTAGATCTAACCGATTGCGGTCTGGCGACCCTGTGGAGGCGATCCAGTCGAATCTCTTGAGCAGCGTCAGTCCCCAGGAGGGCTTGAAATAGTTGTTGAGTGTAGGCAGGCAGGTCAGCTGGAGATATGTCTTCTGGGATGCCTCTGAGATGAATGTTGTTTCGGTGGGACCTATCTTCAAGGTCCATAATTTTGGTACGGAGAAATTCCAATTCCGTGCGGACGGAGGAAGATTCCTCTGTAAGAGTATTATGTGTGTCCGTAAAGTCATCCATTCGCCTTTCTAGCTGGTCAGTGCGCTCACCAATTGCGTCAATATCTTGACGGAGAGAAGTGATAATATCTTGCAAGTCCTGTTTCAACTGCATTCTCATGTCCTGCAAAAGTGATCTCATCGTATGCGAGGTAAGTTGTTGCTCAGGTGGATCATCAAGCAAAGCCAGCAGTGAGGCTTGATGTGGAGGCGAAGCGTCAGAACGCGGTATAGATGGTAAGCCAGTGGAGGCATCGGAGTCGTCGTCAGGCGCACGAGGTAGGCCCGAATCTGGAGGAAGAACTTTCTTCCGAGATTTCGACTCGAAATAAAACGGCATAATAGACGGTTTACGTGAGCGGGAGGTAGTCATCTCGTAGGTAACACTTAAATCTGTAGGATGTGGAAATACCACCACGGATTGATGCAGATGGCGTGCAGAAAAGATTTGGATCAGCAGAGCTCTCTCCCCCTGCATCCGTTCAGGTCGCCATGCAGGCCACGCCCCTCTTATTTTTCCATTCTTTCCTTTATACGGATCAGTGGTCCTGGTCCCTTTGCAGAAAAACAGCCCCAGAGCATGATGTTTCCACCCCCATGCTTCACCGTAGGTATGGTGTACTTTGGATGCAACTCAGCATTCTTTCTCCTCCAAACACGACAAGTTGAGTTTCTATCAAAAAGTTCTACCTTGGTTTCATCTGCTCATATGACATTCGCCCAGTCCTCTTCTGGATCATCCAAATGCTCTCTAGCAAACTTCAGACTGGCCGGGACACGTCTGGCACTGCATGATTTGAGTCCCTGGCGGCGTAGTGTGTTACTGATGGTAGCCTTTGTTACTTTGGTCCCAGCTCTCTGCAGGTCATTCACTAGGTTCCCCCTGTGTGGTTCTGGGATATTTGCTCACCGTTCTTGTGATCATTTTGACACCACGGCGTGAGATCTTGCGTGGAGCCCCAGATCAAGGGAGATTATCAGTGGTCCTGTATGTCTTCCATTTTCGAATAATTGCTCCCACAGTTGATTTCTTCACACCAAGCTGCTTGCCTATTGCAGATTCAGTCTTCCCAGCCTGGTGCAGGTCTACAATTTTGTTTCTGGTGTCCTTCGACAGCTCTTTGGTCTTGGCCATAGTGAGGTTTGGAGTGTGACTGTTTGAGGTTGTGGACAGGTGTCTTTTATACTGATAACAAGTTCAGACAGGTGCCATTAATACAGGTAACGAGTGGACAACAGAGGAGACTCTTAAAGAAGATGTTACAGGTCTGTGAGAGCCAGATATCTTGCTTGTTTGTAGGTGACCAAATACTTATTTTATCGAGGAATTTACCAATGAATTCCTTAGAAATCCTACAATGTGATTTCCTGTATTCTGTCCCCCCATTCTGTCTCTCATAGTTGAAGTGTACCTATGGTGAAAATTACAGGCCTCTCTCATCTTTGTAAGTGGGAGAACTTGCACAATTGGTGGCTTTCTGGAGGCAGAGTGGAACATAGCTGGTCAAAAGGCATATCATGGGGCACAGTGGCATATAGAGGGTTTAAAAGGGCATATCATGGGGCACAGTGGCATATAGGGGGGTATAAGGCATTTCCCGGGCAGAGTGGCAAGCCTGAGGGCCAGGTTTGCATAACTTGGGTGGGGGGCAGGTTGGAAAATAAAAGGAAATAAAAACAAAATATTTTTCTCAATCATAGCTTTCATTTTAAAAAAAATAGTTTACATAGTTTACATGAATTAACATTTACTGGTAAAACTTTTTTCTATAGGGTCGTCTTATATTCAGGGTCATTTTTCTTTTTTTCCTAAATTAATATTCCAATTTTGGGGGGTCATCTTATAATCAGGGTCATCTTATAATTGAGCAAATACGGTATATAATGTGTTATGATACAGTAGGAATAATATAATATAATACAGGTTCAATGGATGTTTTTTTTTAAATATGTTTAAATATGGTAGAATATGTTTTTAATAGAATACATTTTATTATGTTTACAATATATTCACATTCACTGCACAGGTGTGGTAAGTCTTGTTTCATTTAGTAAATTTGTTAATTATTTAAGTTGGCTTATACTATAAATGTATGATTTGTTTCCATATTCATTTGTGTCCTGATGAAAGACTGAAGTTGACCCTAATGGAGCATCATTGCATTATTTAAAAAGAAGACCTGAGAGCTGGTAACTACTTATATACATATATATATATACATTTGCTAACAACAATCACACTCCTATGATGACCAAGCAGCCAGTACATGCTAGAACCTGGGCATGATAGGAGTGTGATTACAGGCTCCCTATGCCATGCTACCCCCCAAACACACTTACACATCCATGCTATCACACACTCATTCACTCATTAATATACTCATTCATTCCATTAATCATGCATACTTGCTCAAACACCATCCCCCACCCCCTTACCTGAACTGCAGATCTCTCGCTCGCAGACTTCTGCATGGAACCTGCTGCTTCCTTCTGTGTTGCTGCGCGAGACATTTCTCTTGTCCAGCCCCCAGGGGAAGAAGGAACGGAGCAGAGTCATGTAACGTGCATTCACGTGACTCAGCTGGGTTCCTGCTTCTACTGGCCGGTACAAGAGACGCTGTTCGCACACTGTGCGACCAACGCACAGGTAAGGAGCATGGCCCCTGCGGATGATATATTTCGGCCACCTATATATCGGTGCATCCCTAATTAGTATATGAACTTTAAAAGTATCAGAAAAAATTCTGCTTGTTTGTGAAAAAGCAGATGAAATATTGAATTAATGAAAAATAACTTTTGACTGTCATTCTATGGTGAAGCATAGGCTGTAGGCCTTTTATTAAAATAATGCAGTGATGTTAAAACTTCAGAGCTTTTTTTCTCTACCAAAAATGTTTGCAGGTGTTGAGAGCATGTGATAAAAAGAGGACATTCTTAATGATTCCTTAAATATTTTTTTTTCCATCAGGTTTCACCAGAAGCATAGTTGCTGTTTACAGTACGTGCATGCTTGTTGTACTCCTTCGTGTTCAGCTGAATATTCTTGGTGGATATATCTATCTGGATAATTCCTTGGTGGGAAAACATGGCACTGTAAGTAGAGCATCAAGTTAAAGTGAAACTTTATAAAAATACAGATGTATATACAACCAAATACCTGAGCAGATCTATATAACTTTTTGAGTAGTATAAGAAAACATATTTCCATTGACCCTTTTTATAATGTAGTAGCAAAATAAATGTTGAAATGAGAGTTAACTAAAAGGTACATATTGCCAGGTGAAATTTGCTCCATGTGACATGATATGAAGCCTTAGATACATAAAAAATAGAACACATTTATTATAGTAAAATAGAAAAGGGGTTTGTTTTTCTTTTGGTTAAGACTATGAGTCACAAACAACTTTTAAATATGTTTTTAGCAAATTTTATTTCTTCTTACACAACAAACACAGCATCAAGATAAATGATTATGTTTTTGTCAAATGTTAGCTTAATGAAATACAAAATGTGAATCTCCAAAGTCTCCTCAATAGCACAATACTACATGTGTGTTATATTACATACATTACTTATATATCACACTGTGTCAGTGATTGGGTAAGCATGTCGGGTAGGAGCCCAGTTGCATGGGATACCAGAGGCTCTGTTTGTACCCCGCGATGCATATTGACAGGTGGGAAGGTACAGACAGGCAAAAAGAAACACAGTGAAGGCTGGATATTATTATGAGACGGTCTGTATTGGAGTAAGCTGACAAGACAGGTAAGTAGAACACATGACTGATCTTGACTGGCAATAAGGCTGGACAGGTCAAGGGGCTGGAAAGCCCTCAGACAAGGCACTCGGCTGGAAAGCCCTCGGACAGGGCACCAGACACATGGCAGGGAGCCCTCAGGCAGGGAGCCCTCAGGCAGGGCAGACATAGTTAGGCAAGCCGAGTCACAATGGGTAAATCAGAAATGCTGCTAGCAGGAGACCAGGTATTTTATTATCTATATTTAACAGTACAATAAATAAATACTTTAAAAGGTTATATCCTTTAGGTTAAAGAATATAACGTAACATTTTAAATGATAAATTGAATCAAAACACGTTTTTTTACATAAAATTACTAGGGCTGCAACAACTTATCGATAATAATCGATAATGAAAATCATTGCCAACAAATTTCATTATCGATTAGTTGAATAGATTTTTTATCGATTATAAAATGAGGGTTTTTTCAGAGCAAATGCTCTGAAAAATACCCCTCGTTTTATAATCCGTTTCATTCAGTGTCACAGCAGTTACTACTTACAGTCCCTCCCTGCAGTCACTCTGATTGGCCCCGCCCCTTATTTCTCCCAGTGTCCATTGGCCCCGCCCATTTCCTATAGCGTCTACAACTCCACATGGCTCAGCAACTAATCTGACTGAGTATAACATTGATATTTGGGCTGCTGAGGTGGGGGTTAATTTGGGACAGTTATGGTTAATGGGGTGTTTAGGGTTAATTTAGGGGCAGTTATGGTTGATGGGGTGTTAGGGTTTAGTTAGGGGCAGTTATGGTTAATGGGGGTATTTAGGAGCAAGTTATGGTTAATGGGATGTTTAGGGTTAATTTAGGCGGTAGTTATGGTTGATGGGTGTTGAGGATAATTTTAGGGGCAGTTATGGTTAATGGGGTCTTGAGGGTTAACTTACGGGCAGTTATGGTTGATGGGGTCATTAGGGTTAATTTAGGGACAGTTATAGTTGATGGGGTCGTTAGCGTTAATTTAGGGGCAGTTATGGTTGATGGGGTCTTTAGGGTTAATGCTGAGGACTGAGCTTCAATTTAATTTATTAAAGTTAACTTAATTTGCAGTTAGAGGTAAAGGGGGGAAACTAAGGGGAATCTAAATCCTGGGGGCAGTGAAGATTAATCCTGTATTTATTTATAAAAGTATTGTGTCAGTGTGATGTGAACGGGTCTGTGAATCTATGAGGGCACTGTGGCATATCTGGGGGGGTATAATGCATATAGGGTATATAAGACATATGTGAGGGGTGCCATATCTGGGGGTATGTGACATCTGGGAGGTAGTGTGGCAAGCTTGGGCTCAGATGTGCATGACTGGGGGGGCAGGTTGGGAAGTAAAAACAAGAAATTCATTGTTTTTAACATTTAGTTATTTTGAATAAATGAAAAATTTACATTTATTTTTTTATCTGATTAATCAAAAAAATTATCGGCCAACTAATCGATTATGAAAAGAATCGTTAGTTGCAGCCCTAAAAATTACAATACATACATAAAATCTAAGTCTGTGGGACCTTTAGTCCATTACAAGTAAAATGTTCCACATATTAAAGCACCAAAGTGTTTTGCTTTCATTGAACCCATACCATTACAATCCTTTAAAAATTATGTGTACATGTTGCTTAAAGCTATCTTAAGACGAATGGAAGGGTCTATATATTCTTTCTTAAGCAATAAAATGTTCCTGATCTTCCAAATTGCTTATTTAATACAATCTATCATAATCCATAAGATCCTACAGCGCCTATTTTACACTAATAAGTTTGGGTTGGCAGGGGGATTTCTCTGTGTAAAGGTACCAGGGTAACCAGACCATTTTGTTGCTGCTCCTTTTCTTTGTCAAGAGCCCTGTTGTTCTGCAGGTCCTGGAAAAGCACAGTAATGTTTTCTCTTTTGCAAATAGTCAAACCCACCCAAAAAACTAGCCAAGACTTAGTCAAGTATGATTCTAAGGTGTTCTATTCCCATTTTGTAGCCGACCTCTGAATCAAAATTATATTTTATTCCTGTGAATCACTACTGCTTTACTGACTTTTGCAGCTAGTGACTGACATTGCACACCTGCTTTAATTATCACTAACTTTTTTAACCCCTTCAGTCCTCTATGGACGTAACGGTACGTCCAGCCCTTCTTGCAGCGGCAGGGACACATCTTTGACAGCCTGGACTCCTCCCTGAAAGCTGAATCCGGCATCGCCAGCTTTCTGCTGTCCGATCTCCTGTAACAGCTTCCGGCATGAAAACCGGAAAGCTGTTACATTTTAAACTGCGTGATCTGGCATTCCCTTCCTTGTTGCGACCTGCATAGAAATCACAGTGTGATCGGTGCAGGGGGATCACGGGGAGGAGAGTGAGAAACCATGTCTCTCACCCTCCTCCCATGCTGAAACAGAAAAAGTAGAAAAAAAACTGTTACTCATTTTAAAAAATAACAATAAAAAATCATTAAAATAATACTATAAATAATTTTTTAAAAAATTAAGTGATCTAAGTGATGTCATTGTGACATCACTGGCATTAATAACATGTTCAAGAGGTCCCTAAGAGGAACTCCAACCATTGTAAAAAAAAAAAAATATATATATAATATATATATATTATAAAAACTTGAAAAAATACAAAAAAAAATAAAAATTAAATAGTATATATCAAAAAGCATAAATTATAAAAAAAATAATTAAAAAACCTTACATCTTATTTCCCTAGCGCAACTAACATACGTACCGAGTTATAAGCCCTCCTGCCCCCCGTTTCACAACCTCCCTAAACCCGTTTATTGCCATTAATCATAAAAATTCTTACAAAAAAATGTACATACCTTTATAATATGTCCCTACAAGTTTTGCGGGGAAAACTAGTTGGAAAATCTATATAACTTAGGTATTTCTGAAATCAGGAAACCTGAATTGATAAACTTGGAGGGGATTTTCCATCACTTTACCTAATTAGGTGTTTTTGTTTCTAATTTTTGTTAGCTTTTACTAAATTTCTCATTCTAACTTTTCAGCTAATCATCCAACTATGGTATCAAAAGAAAGCTCTATCTCTCCTTGAAAAAACAATATATAGTTTACATGAGTACACTATTCACAGGAAAAGAGAATAATCGCTGAACCGACATAGCGCAAAAATGGCAGAATTGCTCCAGGGCGTGAGGTACCAAAAACCCCTGGGATTGAAGGGGTTAAATATACACCTTGTTTGTTTCTTTTCTTTGTACAAAAGTTAAATTAGAATGTACCTCTCTGCCAGCACTCATTGCCCTATTCTAGAAGTGCTGGTCTGCAAGATTATTTTTTTATTGGCACCCCTCATGAAAATGGTAGTCATTTGTCACAATTATTCACATACATTGCTGTTTAGTTTTCTAGAATGTATGTACTGATCATAATTTACCAACGCAGAAGAGACCTGAACTTTTGGTTGGTGGCCATCTTAAGAGGGTGCTCTGTACAGGACAGAAGTCATCAAATAATAATATAATTATTATTTGTTTTATATAGCGCCATCAGATTCCACAGCATTGTATAAAAGGTAGACGGGACCAAACAGTATATACAGTGGATATAAAAAGTCCACACACCCCTGTTAAAATGCCAGGTTCTTGTGATTGTAAAGAATCAGACAAAGATAAATCATGTCAGAACTTTTTCCACCTTTAATGTGACCTATAACATTAACAATTCAATTGCAAAACAAACTGAAATCTTTGAGGGGGGGACTCAAAATAACCTGGTTTCATAAGTGTGCACACCCTTAACCCCTTCGTGACAAAGGCTGATTTTACTTTTTGTACCCTTCGTGACAATGGCCGTTTTAACATTTCTGCGCTGCTCGTGTTTAGCTGTAATTTTCTTCTTTCCCATTTACTGAACCCACACAATTAGATATTGGTTTTTTTTTCAGGACAAGAAGGTCTTTCTTTAGATGACATTGTTTTGATTGTATCATATTATTTACTATTTCAAAGCCATTTTTTCCAAATCTGGTAATTCTTCCCCCATGTGCCATTTCGGGTATCTTTGAACCCGGCCAATGCAATTTACCCCATCAAGTCATATATTTTTGAAAACTAGACACCCCAGGGTATTTCAAATGCTAGTATTTTAACTCTTTTCATGCACCATATCTACCACCAGTCTTTGTCAAACTTCGTGGTAGTCATTTTTTGCATTTGTTTTGTCACACACATTTTACTTCAGGTAATTAAAAGGTTCTCGTATATGTCACTATCACAAAACACCCCAATATGTGTTCAGCAACATCTCCTGAGTACAGCGATACCTCACATGAATGATTTTGCCTGGCTGTTTGGGGGCAAAAGGGCCACATTTGGGGCATGCGCATTTTTCAATGTTGAACTTTGGCATTTGGGGATCCACTGCCCATGCCCTATTTGGTACATCTTTGAGCCGGGCCATTTCAGTGTGTCCAACCAAACCATATATTTTTTAAAACTAGACACCCCAGGGTATTTTAACTCTTTGCATGCACACATTTTACCACCAGCATTTTTTCAAAGTTTATGAATTTACAGCTCCTGGTATATGCCGCTGTCACGACACCCCAATATGTGTTCAGCAACATCTCCTGAGTGCAGTGATACCTCACATGCATGGGTTTCTCATTTTTTTGGGGAACTAAATGGCCACATTTGGTACGTGTGCATTTTTCTAATTGGAAATTAGATGTGTGACCATCCTTCCCCCCCGTGTTAATTGGGACCTTGTTTAACCTGGCCAATTCAATTTACCCCATCAAATCATACATTTTTTAAAAGTAGACACCCCATGGGCATTTAATATGCCAGTATTTTAACTCTTTCCATGCGAGAATTGTTTTAAGCTAATATGCTAATTTTTAAGGACTTCTCACAATATATTTTTTATATATATATTTTTTTTTTTTTTTGCCTTTTTTAATTTTTTTAACATTTTTTTTCAACTTGGAGGTTCCCCTCGATGTGACATCCTCGTGGATGTTTTTCACCAATTTTACTAGTTTTTTACTATTTTTTTTCTAATTATTATTAATTTTATTTTATTTTTAATTTATTTTTACTAATCACACTGTGATTAGAAAGCTGGGCTCCATTGACTTGCATGGTGAATGCAGTACCTGTATTCAACCTGCAAGTGGAGCCAGAGTTCTCTAGATGGTCTGGAGACCATCTAGCGAACTTTTGTTAAATTTTACTTGTTGGTTCCTGTTATGAGCGGCGGCCATCTTACTTGATGGCGAAGATCAACGGCAGCTGTGGCTGTGACCGCTCTCCGGAGCGGACACAGCCCATCGAAAGGTAAGTGTTTGGTGTCGCTGGATGCCTCCTGATCGAGGCATTCCAGCGACACCATTTAAGTTTAGGAGGCGATCGTTGATCGCCTCCTAAACGCTTTTAAAACGGGCGTCCGCCGCCATACAAAGTATGGCGGATGTTGACGCCCCGTGGAGGGGCCAGAGATGGCCCCTTCGTGCCGATCGCGGCGTTGCTGAATGCCTCAGCAACGCTTTTTGGGTGCAGAAAGCGATAGTAGATCGCTTTCTGCACCCGTTTAAAGACGTGCCGGTCCTGGCACGTCAATTGTCGTAAAGCACATGCTTTTACGTGTCGTGCCAGGACCGGCAATTGTCATCAAGGGGTTAAACAATATTGCAACTCCCTGCCAGGGTCAGAGGCCCGCTCCTACCTTGACCTCGATTCCGAGGCGTGACGTACTTGACAAGCGTGCACACGCTTCTGGTTGTGAGGGGGGGGCTTGGTCTCACACCCGGATGCATTTCCAACACAGGAGGAGGTACTCGCTGATTAGGAATAGATATATACAATTGATATACAAGGGTGAGGAAACCAGGTGTTAAAGGGAGTGGTCTACACCTGCTACAACAATAAAAGATCTGCATTTACTTCACTCGGTGCTTGTTAATTGAGCTCATAGTACTTATAGTATAGTAGGTTGAAAAAACACTTCAGTCCATCAAGTTCAACCTTTCACACGTACCTAGTTCTAAAGTTGATCCAAAAGAAGGCAAAAACCCTACTTGGGGCAATTACCAATTATGCCACAACAGGGAAAACCAATCCTTCTTGATTCTATAGTGGCAGTCAGGTTACTCCCTGGGTCAACTTTCTAATACGACTGTCCTTTTAGAAGTTGTAGCCTTTTGTTATGCTTAACCAGAAAAGCATCCAGACCTTTCTTAAAAATATCCACAGAGTTAGATAATACAACATCCTTAGGCAGAGAGTTGTGAAGAACCCTTTCCTATGCAGATGCTGAAATCTTCTTTCCTCAAGCTGATGATCCTGTGTCTTTTGTAGAGACCTCCTGGTGAATAGATAACTGGAGAGCTGTTTATACTGACCTTTTGTAGAGACCTCCTGGTGAATAGATAACTGGAGAACTGTTTATACTTACCTTGTATGTATTTGTACAGTGTGATCAGATCCCCTCTTAGATGTCTCTTTTCAAGAGAAAACAAGTTCAGTTTTGCTAGGCTTTCTTCATAACTAAAATTCTCCATTCCTCTAATTAACTTGGTTGCCCGCCTCTGCACTTCTCCAGCTCTATAACATCCTTCTGGTGCCCAAAATAGCACTGCATATTCAAGGTGAGGCCTCACCATTACTTTATAAAGAGGTAAAATTATATTTTCTTCTCGTGATTTAATACTCCTCTTTATGCATGCCAATACCTTACTGGCTTTTGCAATTTTCTCCAAGACCAATTTGTCCTAGCTTATACAATAACCGCTGGTATGGAACAGTGTCGAATGCTTTTGCAAAATCTAAATAGATAAAGTGCAATTCAATTGGTGTGACATGATCTGTTCTTCACAAAACCGTGCTGAATCCTACTGATGATAATATTGTTCACAATATATTCCAGTATGCCATCTCTTAATAAACTTTCAAACATACCCAGTTGCTATTCCCTTTACCCTATCTCCATTAAATTTGCTGTTCCCTCAAAATAACTCAACAGCCATTAATGTCTAAACCTTGGCAACAAAAGTGAGTACATCCCTGAGTGGAAATGTCCAAATTGGGCCCAAAGTGTCAATATTTTGTATGACCACCATTATTTTCCAGCGCTGCCTTAACCCTCTTGGGCATGGAGTTCACCGGAGTTTCACAGGTTGCCACTGAAGTCCTCTTCCACTCCTCCATGACGACATCACGGAGCTGGTGGATGTTATAGACCTTGCGCTTCCCCACCTTCCGCTTGAGGATGCCCCACAGATGCTCAATAGGGTTTAGGTCTGGTTGGCCAGTCCATCACCTTTACCCTCAGCTTCTTTGCAAGGCAGTGGTCGTCTTGGAGGTGTGTTTGGGGTCGTTATCTTGTTGGAATACTGCCCCGCGGCCAAGTCTCCGAAGGTAGGGGTTCATGGTCTGCTTCAGTATGTCACAGTACATGTTGGCATTCATGGTTCCCTCAATGAACTGTAGCTTCCCAGTGCCAGCAGCACTGATGCCGGCCCAGACCATGACACTCCCACCACCATGATTGACTGTAGGCATGACACGCTTGTCTTTGTACTCCTCACCTGGTTGCTGCCACACATGCTTGACACCATCTGAACCAAATAACTTTATCTTGGTCTCATCAGACCACAGCACATGGTTCCAGTAATCCATGTCCTTAGTCTGCTTGTCTTCAGCAAACTATTTGCGGGCTTTCTTGTGCATCATCTTTAGAAGAGGCTTTCTTCTGGGACGACAGCCATGCAGACCAATGTGATGCAGTGTGCGGTGTATGGTCTGAGCACTGACAGGCTGACCCCCCACCCCTTCAACCTCTGCAGCAATGCTGGCAGCATGCATACGTCTATTTCCCAAAGACAAGCTCAGGATATGACGCTGAGCACGTGCACTCAACTTCTTTGGTCAACCATGGCGAGGCCTGTTCTGAGTGGAACCTGACCTGTGAAACCGCTGTATGGTCTTGCCCACTGTGCTGCAGCTCAGTTTCAGGGTCTTGGCAATCTTCTTTTAGCCAAGGTGCCATGTTGAACTTCCAGTGACTAGTATGAGAGAATGTGAGAGCGATAAAACCAAATTAAACACACATGAGACATTGTAACACTAACGAGTCACATGACACCTGGGAGGTGAAATGGCTAACTGGGCCCATTTTAGACATTTCCACTTAGGGGTGTGCTCGCTTTTGTTGCCAAGGTTCAGACATTAATGGCTGTGTGTTGTTGTTTTGAGGGGACAGCAAATTTACACTTTTATACAGACTGTACACTCACTACTTTACAGTAGTGAATGTAGCAGAGTGCCATTTCTTCAGTGTTGTCACATGAAAAGGTATAAAAATATTTACACAAATGTGAGGGGTGTCCTCACTTTTGTGAGATACTGTGTGTGTGTCTGTGTATATATATATGTGTGTGTATATATATATATATGTATGTGTGTATATATATATATATGTGTATATATATATACAGTATCTCACAAAAGAAGAAACATCCTTCTTGACTCTAGATGTCAATCAGATTTCTCATTGGATCAACGAGCACTAAATAAATATTAACCCCTTAACGTCCAGTGACGGACCAGGCACATCAGACAAAAACAGTCAGGCAACAACCAATAATGTGCCTGGCACGTCATTTCATTAAACAAGCTTAGAATCTATGATCACTTTCTTCGCTTAAACGGTGTTGCTGTAATGCCTCGATGTCAAGCCATTCAGGAACACCAAGATCAGCATCAGGGGCTCATGTCTGGCCCCTCCCAGGGGGCCTAAGTCTGCCATACACTATATGGCGGAGGACGCCCGTTTTAAAAGAGTTTAGGAGCTTATCAACCATCACCTCCTAAACTTCAATGGTGTTGCTGAAATGCCTCGAGAGCGAACACCGAACACCAACCCCAGGACGCGCTGTGACCGCTCCAGAGAGCAGTCACAACCTCCACTGCGAGAGACTTTGCCACTCGCTGGATGGCAGCGCGTCCTTTAAAAAAAAAAACAAGTTGGGAAAGTTTGCTAGAGGGTCTCCAGACTCTCTTGAGAACTCTGATTCTTCTTACAGGTTGAATACAGGTATTGCATTCAACCATGCAAGTCAATGGAGCCCGGCTTTCTAATCACAATCTTACTAGTAAAATATTTAAAAAAGAATTTAAAAAATTGGAAAAAAATAAAGTAGCTTAAAAAAATGTGGTAATATTTGAAAATAATAATACAAATGCAAAGTATTATTTAATGCATAATTTTCATTAGTTTACATTGAGTCTCATTTGCCATTTACGAACCCAGTTACCCAATTTATCCAAATCCTCTTGCAGTGAAGATACATCTAGTTCAGTCTTTATTACCCTACTTAATTTTGTGTCATCTGCAAACACTGAAACTTGGCTCCCTATGCCCACTGAGAGATCATTAATAAACAAATTAAAAAGAAGCGGACCTAGGACAGATCGCTGACGTACTCAACTTACCACATCTGTCCAGTTTGAGAACTTTCCATTTACCACCAGTCTCTGTGTTCTATATTTCAGCTAGTTCTTAATCCACAGACAAACATTTTGCCCTAAACCTATTTCAGTCAATTTGTACAGTCACCTTTTGTCTGGAACCGTATCAAATGGCTTAGCGAAGTCTAAATATATCACATCCATCTCAGCACCCATATCTATATTTCTTCTCACTTCTCATAGAATGCAATTAAGTTATTTTGACAAGATCTGTCTTTCACAAAGCCATGTTGGCTCCTGCTAATGAAATTCCTGTTCAAGATGAAATTTTGTATATGTTCCTTTAGGAACCCTTCAAATAGTTTCCCCACCACAGATGTCAAACTTACAGGTCTGTAATTGCCTGGCTATGATTTTGATTACGCCAATCTATGGGCACCACGCCTGAAATAAAATACCGTATTTGCTCCATTATAAGACCACAATGATTAAAAGACGACCCCCCCCAAAATCTGAATATTAATTTAGGAAGAAAAGAAAAAGCCTGAATATAAGATGACCCTATAGGAAAAAAGTTTTACCAGTAAATATTAATTCATGTAAACTAATTTTTTTAATAAAAGCTATGATTGAGAAAAATATTTTGGTTTTATTTCCTTCTTTTTTCCAACCTGCCCCCCAGTTATGCACATCTGCCCCCAGGCAGCGCTTAGAAGCAGTCAGGTGCAGCTTCTACCTCAGGTATTTACTCATGAGAAAAAAGATTATTTTTAAAGTTAATATAAAAGTTGAATATATATAAAAAACAGTATGTACAAACGTTGTTTTTTTAAATGCATTTTAATATACAATATTGGGGTCAGTTTAAAGTGCTGCATCCTGTAGGAAAAATTCAATAGGTTGAACTGGGTTGGCTGAGCTGATCCCCATAAGATAATATGGAGAAAGTAGGCGCTTCTCCTATCAGGAGCAAATTGCACCTTGGCAGGGCAGTGGAGAGGGAACAAATTAATAAGCCCAGCTGAGGAGATTTCAAGTACATGTCTAAGCGGAACAGCACCTTTAATATCCGGCCTGAAAAATGGAAACAAATGAGACATACGAAAAAAGAGAGGAGGAGACTTAAGAAAAATAGAGCGATAAAGAGATAAAGTACAGGGGAGAAATAATGAGGAGGAAAGGGATGAGGAGGAGAAAGAAAGGGGAGCGATAGAGAAAAGAAGGAGAAGAGAGAGACCCCAAAGACCGTGTTGGCACTTTGAGGTCTGCAACTTGGTTTCATGCAGAACATTGGGCACCCGGGGCCCCAAATAATTCTCCATCACTGACTCTGCCGGCAGATCAGCCCCGCTCGGCCCGACTCGTGGCTTCATCTACATTATTATTTCTACATGAAAAAGTCATTTTGTTTCTGGAAGAATCATTATGAAGCCCCCCGATTCAATGTTATTTATTGATTTTTTTGGTTCATAGATCCAGTGACAAAGCGACCGTCTCCATTTAACCAATACCGTGCTTAGCTCTGGATTAGAACCCCAAGAAACATAAGGGACGCTATTGGAAGTCCCACCTACGTTTTAAAAACGTTACAGAAATGAAGCCGAAAATCACCAGAATTGTTTTTTTTCTTTGGTTCATTCCGGAATTAGTGAAAGGCGGTTGATTTCTCTCTCGTGTGAATCAGCTGATGTTTAAGAAGGTTGGCGTTTTGGCTGAAACGTTTCCCGCATACCGAGCAGGCGAACGGTTTCTCCCCAGAGTGAATCCTCAGATGCGTGACGAGTATGGACCTCTGAATAAAAGATTTCCCGCATTCGGGACACGCGAATGGTTTCTCCCCCGTGTGAATCCTCCTATGTCTGTCGAGGGTTGATTTATCTGTGAAACATTTCCCGCAATCAGAACATGAGAACGGCCTTTCTCCGGTGTGAATCCTCCGATGTTTCAGGAACTTTGACTTATGGGTGAAGTCCTTCCCGCAGTCAGAACACGTGAACGGTTTCTCCCCGGTGTGAAGGAACTGGTGTCTAACCAACCGCGAGCTACGGGTAAAACATTTCCCGCACTCGGAGCACGAGAACCCTCTCTCCCCTGTGTGGATGATCTGATGTCTAAAAAGACTCAACTTGTCGGTAAAGCATTCCCAACACTCAGAACACGAGAACGGCTTCTCTCCTGAGTGGCTCTTTTGGTGCGTGAGAAGGTGCGCGTTTTGGGTAAAACCCTTCCCGCAGTCGGGACACGAGAATGTTTTATCTCCGTTGTGAGAGTCCTGAGAACTAAGATCTGAGGTCGACGTAAAACTTTCCAAGCTCTCGGAACAGTTGTGAACGCTCTTTGTTGGGTGATCTGCTTGGAATGGTGGATGAGATGCATCACTACACGTCTCCATCTTAGACATCTTTAGCGAGAGGCTTCCTTCTTCGTGTGTGGCCGATTCATTCTTAATTAAGGTTGATGTATACTGTAACTGTGTATTGTCTCTGGATGTAGAAATGTTGGGGTCAATGAAACCTCCTCCTTCACACAAAGCCGATTCCTCCTTAATACGAGTCACTGGATTCTCTGTCGCTGTACCTGGTACAGGTGTGGCATTGTCAGTGAGAGTTGTGTCTTCGCAGGTATCTGAATTCTGCCCCATATTCCTTAGACAGTTGGTCTGTTTCGTCTGTGGTTCTCTGGCAGGCAAGCATTGGGTTCCCTTATTTTTGGTACGGTCTCTGTGTGATTCTGCAGAATCGGCCGACGTAACATGAAGGGGAAATTCGCTGCACGTAGTGCTCGCCATGAACCCTTCTCCTGGAAGTAGATGGATTATGAGGCGATTGCGAAACTAAACACGTTGGCGATCAACATTCAGTGGCAAATGATGACTGACTCAATCAACAACTCAACAATAGGGGAAAGATATTGTTGTACAACTCTTACCTAATGAGCCGCGGGGCTGGTGGGTCTCCATCATCACGTCCCCGTAAAGCTCCTTGTGTCCTTCTAAATACTCCCACTCCTCCATGGAGAAATAGACGGTGACATCATTACACCTTACAGGAACCTGAGACACACAATGAGCCGTCACCATCCAGACACACGCCTCGGTGTTACTGTATAACGTCCCGTTCCCAGCAGCGCTCACCTCTCCAGTCAGCAGGGACATCATCTTGTTGATCAGTTCCAGGATCTTCTGCTCGCGGTTCCTCTCGTGGGTTAGCGAGTGAGGTGGAGGTACCGGGCTGGGGCTCCGGGTCCTGGGGGGTCCGTCAGACACATCACCACCCTTCTTAACAATCATGTAATCCTACATGTAGAGAAAGTTAAGGACATCAAAGTGTCACCTTCTCATGTCCTATATTATGCCCTGTTCATGCATGAAGGTGAAGGGAGGTACTGGAGAAGTAGTTGTGGATGTGATGATGTGTAGATGTAGATATGCATAGGAGGGATCGAGACATTCCTGTATGCAAATGTAAGACTGGAGTCCAATTAAGTGACCTCAGTGGACTGGAGATTATCTTCTGAAAATCCGATTTTTTTTTAGATAATTCACACTAATACCGTGAAGCGCCATCTCACCGATGCCCTTACCTCTCCGGTCAGCAGGGAGATGATCTCCAGGGTGAGGTCCAGGACCCTCTCAGTCACCCGATTTCCGTCCTTCATGATCGTGGGGTCAGTGGGACTCTCTGAGGATAGGGTCCGGTAATCCCGGCCACTGAGGCTATTTTTCATGTTTCACAGAAAAGGAATCTAGAAAGGGAAGCAAAAATTGCTCAGATAACCAGAGAGAGGACTGAGAGTAACTCCCGGGGACCATAATCTACAATCCCTGCCCCTGACACACACCAAATATTAACCCGTTAATAGCTATAGGGGCTGGCGACAGAGCACCTGGAAAGCAAACACACATTAATTTATAGTCATGTATGACCATTAACCACTACCGCTGCAGATCTTCTCATTACTGGAAGCACTGGACAGTTCCCAGTCTCCACTACCCTTTCTCTGTTGCCCTGTGGGACACAGAAATCTGCCACTGCCTCAGTTAAATCCCATTACTGCTTTTACACATCACCAGCAGCTGTCCGGGAGGTTTGCCCTAATCCAACATGGCCACCAGCAACTTCCTGACAAAGACACTCCAGCCACTTCCTGTCTCTATCTGCTGCACAGGTGTTTCTAACAACGAATGAGTAAAACTACATCTCCCATGAGCCGCTGCGCGAGGAGCTCCTCTGCGAAAAGGGGTCTCTGGGGGCTTCCCTATCTGGGGAGTGATGATGATAATAATAATAATACATTCATTATTTAACCCCTTCAATCCCAGGGATTTTTGGTACCTCAAGTCCCGGAGTTTGCCATTCCTGCGCTATGTCGGTTCAGCGATTAGTCTCTTTTCCTGTGAATAGTGTACCCGTGTAATCTATATATTGTTTTTTCAAGGAGAGATAGAGCTTTCTTTTGATAACAGAGTTAGATGATTAACTGAAAATTTAGAATGAGAAATTTACTAAAAACTAGCGCAAATTAGAAAAAAGCACCTAATTGTTTATACATTTTTCCTCTGAACCCTCACAAAATTAGGTAATGTGATGGAAAATCCCCTCCAAGTTTATCAAATTCAAGATGTCCTGATTTCAAGAAATACCTCATTTATAAGAATTTCCATACTTTCGCCAGCAACCACTTTGTTTTTTTCCTCCCCTGGTGCTCCTTTTTTCTACCCTGCTGCCCCTTTTCCTCCCTTGCTGTCTCTCTTTACTCTCCTGATGCCCCCTCTCCCAACCCCTGATATTTCTCTTTTCTCCCCCAATGCCCCTCTTTCCTAGAGCTCAGAATGGTTGCTGGGTATGAGGGTATTAAGTGTAAAACACACAAAGGTATTTTTCCTTTAACCCTAACCCCCCCATGCGCATACAAAGTTAAAGAGTTGAGGGGGTCTTTTTGCCCCTCATTAGGATGTCCTTCAGACTGGAGAAGTGCGGCCGGATAGCAGTAAAAAGAGGGAAGATGCTTTAAGACCGATGGGGTGGAACTACCAGCAGACATACAGGCCAGCTACCAGTACCCTGATACCCCACAGTCACACGGGATCCACGATGAGGAGGCAAGGAAGGCAGCAACATCCGAGTATCTCCAAAGGATAAGGGAGAT
>VKOC01020941.1:0-10371 GCA_009364415.1 Spea multiplicata | reverse complement strand
GGATCGTTTAGATGTTGCGCCTTTGTATTGGTTCTAATATATCTTAATTTCATTTTATTGAATATTGTTGAGAAGTGGTATATGGAATTTATTAGTTAAAATCACTTAAGATTGTGCTTTTTTTGGGCAATCCGTATAATTGCTCTGGAGTCTCAGAATAAGACCTGGATTTCTCTCCCTACTCTACAAAGGCTGCCTGAGTCCGTCAATAACAATCAGCTACTTTACCATAGGGAAAGAAACCCATGCTGCTCTTGAGAGCAGGAAGCTAGAGTGACTGCTCCCATGGTATACATAATAAGCAGGGCTTTAATGCATATATAGATTATTTTTTAAGGTATATGGCTTTATTTAGTGTCAAACATAGGATTTGGGAAAAGTGACTGATCTACATTAATGCAGCAAATCCATTTATCCAGTGTTCTGTTGAAGGAACTATTTTGAAGAGATGAGGAAGCCAGCCTGTGGCATAAGCCGAGCCGGACTGAGCCAGACCCCAGGCCTGGTCCAACAAGTTGCGCAATAGTGGATTCTCCTGTTGGATAGAGTTTAATATAGTAAGGGAACCTAAACCTGTATGTAGCTGGCATACGGCTAAGAAGAGACCAAGGACAGAATAAGGTTCGAGCCGTTAGAGCAGGAATAATGGGCAGAAGAGATGGGCTGAAAAATTCTGTGTTTCTATATGTAAAGTCGTTGTGTGAGCCAGTAAAGATACAGAAACATGAAAGAGGAAAGAGTGTTTCTGGTGTTCTGACTCTCATTCCTCCCCTTCGGAGAAGCTAGACCAAGCTGGGCAAAGCCAAGCGTTTGGTTTGAGCCTGGCTGTAGCCCACACTAGCTCTGCCATTGTAACAGGACATCGACAAACATTTCAAGCAACAAAAACATCTCCGACTTCTATAGAAAGTTATACCCCTGTTAAGCGTCTCTCACCCCGGTACATCAATGTCGTGTTTGCGGATCAGATGAAACCTCAGTGTGGTTGACATCTGGGGTTGAAATACTTAGGACACTCCTCAAAACTCTGTTGTTGTTGTTTGCTTACCATTAAGACCTCTTTCAAAGTTAATAGTAGTGTGCGCCATTTGGTCATTGTACTTTCAGCAAGCAATGAAACAGTACTCGTAACAAGTCTAAGTAAACATCAGGCTTGGAACGCTGGTTAAACAATTAATTTACAATTTTACTTTAATAAGTAGTGCAATCATTATTTTGCATGATCTCTGTGCGGGTGTCAGAGAGACGATCGTTTGTTCTCCAAAGTATTGCGCAACCCTCTCATACCATCCAGCATTTTAAATTGAGATACACAGTTGGTTTAAAAGCATGGCTGTGTGACGGGGGTTAAGTGAGATTTTACATGTGACTTTCTGACTCATTGACGGAGTTGGAATTAAGAAAATTATTACGTTTCATTTACAAACTTTATTGTATAATCACATTGTCTGCCTTTAGGGCTGTAGAACACTGTGATCCGCTCATACCCACACCAGGAAACTCTCAGGGATGGACACCGAGTTTTTGCCCCAATCTCAGGGTCTTTGGTTGAAGGGGCAGATTTTCAGGGCCACACAGTCTGTAAAAAAGAAGATAAGACAGGCACTCTTGATTTTAACTACAATCCAACATTGGCTATTGGCCACTTGATTCCAGAGACAATACAGGAACTAAATAATGTATGGTAAACAAACAAAAGCCTTAGGTGTTTCGCCCCTTGATCTTGCACTTACCTGAGCTTATGAGTGAGTGCCAGATCAAGGTATGAAACGCGTAAAGCTTTATTTAATTTTGTTCCTGTACGGGCTTTGCAATCAATTGTTGTCCCCACTGTTGGATGGTCATTAAAATCACAAGAATTGCCATTTTTTTGTTCGTGAAACTAGCTTTTCCTGGAGCGCCTTGGACGGACGCACCACAAGCTTTCCAGTAGTGCCTTCCAGTGGGTCGTGGTAGCCCAGTGTATTTTTCATTCACACCGTCTGGAACTGACTCCTTCCTAGTCTACACTTCTGGGATCATATACAAGACTCCCGGTTAGTGCATATGCCACCAGTATGTTATGGCTGACATCTCTGCTTGAATGCAGGTGACTCAATTGAGTGTATCTTTAAATAATAACAAGGCAAGGTTTCCATGAGGACAGGTTCTAGCCTGTCAAGCTTCCAGAAAAAAAGAGGGACATCAGGGTAAGAATGAGGCACAGAGGGATCTGCGTACCAAATTGGAATTGTCTCTCGTAAAGAAGGATACTTGGGAGGTAGAGCCTCTGGCTGTCCAAGGGTTAATGATTCAATCTCTCATGGAGATGTTGTGACAGCTGATTAAGCACAAACAAGCTATTGCAGGATAGTATTTGGGTGAACCTCCTCTTAGCGACACCTCTAATGGTTGTTGATAGTTTCACAACTTCAAAGATCAAGTGTACAGAGTCAACTCATTCCCCGGTATGTTCTGTTTGTCCGAGACAATAAAAGGCTTCTTGAAGAAACGTTATTTCCCTTGTTTAGTTCTTGTTTAATTTAATTATTTAATTCAGTGGTTTTCTTACTTAATTTAAGGCTATGGGGCCATGAGCTAAAACTATAGCTTTTTGCTACTTTTGAAAAACGTTAATATTTACAATTTTGGTCGGTACATTTTCAAGAACTATTTTTTTCAAACGTAAAACACAATACATTGGCATAAACTAAAAAAAAGAATTAAATAACCAAAATGCAAAAATAATAATTGACTTTTTTATGGTGAGATTTTTCTCCTTGAGTTTTAGCAAATTTCCTTGCTTGGTTGTTTAGCGTTGAATTTATTTTTAGATTTTAAATCCCAATAACATTACATTTAGCAATATGCAATATTAAGAGTAACATGAACACACATGAAACATAGCGGTACAAATGAAGAAGAAGACCTGCTCTGGTGGGCTTACAGGCTATTAGATGGTATGATTATTACCTTGATAATCATAGTAATTAGCCATGCTTGCAAAGGGGCTATTGGATCCCAGTCCTTGGAGCTATCAGGACCCCGGAGCCTTGAGGGTCCAGTCCCAGGTAGCAAGCCATGAGGGCCCAGGTAGAAGGCTCCAAGGGCAAATGGGGGGTCTCCGGCAGATCAAGGTGGTCCCAGTTACCCAAGCCTCATACACAATACCGGTTTCACCACTCTAATGGCAACCTTGTGATCCCTGAGTATGTATTTGTAACAAATTCTGGATATCTGGGTCTGTGAACCCTAGGTTTACTTTAGGATTCTGGTGTAACCTTAAATTCTTTAGAATGATGCATGCGCGCCTACCTTTACATCAACAGAGTGTGACTTTGTAAAAACACCATAAACTTTATGGCTACAAATGTTATTTTTCTAATTGGAAAACAAGTTATAAATAGTTAAATGATGTGTTTATAGCCCTTATAAAACCCAGCAGCTAAATTAACAAACTTCTATGTCTTTATGTAGGTAACATGATCAACTATTTTTTTTATTTAGGTAAGATTTTGTTCAGTTTTAAATCGAGTATATTTTACTATATAATTATATGTTTGGGTTTCATTCTAAAAATAAAATCTAAGCATCGTCTCAGTCGGCTTGGTGCTCTCCAGGCTTGCCGGGGGACAAGAGGGTAACTCATGCAATGGAGGGCTGGCATTGGGGCATTGGGCAATGTCCTCCTGGGCTGCTGGAATCTGAAGATTTTGGAATACTTTCAGCAGGGCCGGACTGGCCCACTGGGATACTGAGAAATTTCCAGAGTGGCATCTAGGGGTACTGTTGACGCCCCGGGGAGGGGCCAGACATGGCCCCCGATGCCAATCTCGGCGTTACTAAATGCCTCGACATTGAGGCATTACAGTAACGTCGTTTAACCCCTTAATGACAAAGGCCGTACATGTCCTTAAGGGGTTAAGCGAAGAAAGTGATCGTTGATCACTTTCTAAGCTTATTTAATTTTTTGACGGTTCAGGACCGTCAAAGGTCATTTAGTTACCTTCTTGTCATGACGGTCCTGAACCGACAAAGGTCGCGAAGGGGTTAAAGGGACACTCCAGTTTTCACGTGAAAAAAAAATCACTCACCTTTGGGAAAAACTGCAGCTTCAGAGCTTCCTCCTCCGTGATCCAACATCTAGCACCACTGATTGGCTGCTTCAAGCAGCCAATCAGTGGCAGGAAAGCAGTCCCATTGAAATCAATGCAAATGTGTTAAAGATGATGCCTTTTATTGGCTCGCTGACCTATAATGGATTGCAAGCTTTTGAGACTATGTAGCATTTGTTTTTCTTTTCTGAGCAAGTAAGGAAAAACGTGACACTTAGATGACGCCTAATTACCGATTACTACAACTCTGGGGCGGATTGGGTTTCTGCAAGAAATATGCGTGGAAACGAAACGTAAATGTTGGTGTGATGCTAAATTGCCTCTCAAATAATTTATAAATGATTAAAAAAAAGTAAAACAATCGGGACAGCTTTGGGTTTCCTTTGCAATAATTTAACCGTTTTTCCGCGTTGAAGGTACACGCTGGTTCCCACGGGCGCTTATGTAATATAATGACCTTGCACATCTGTTTAAGGATTTTTGGCATTTACAGGAAGTTTGGGCATCCAGGTTCGAGTTATTTAGCGTATTAACATACCGCTTAACCTTTTCATTGCCACAGCCAACGGAGAAGTGTAAAACTCCAGCAATTTACTCTAAATATACACTAATTTTGTTTGTATTTTTGTTTCCCACCTGTTTGGCGATGGATCCTACTTTTTCTTTTTTTTTTGTACAGTTTACAAACAGTTTGGGGATTAAAGCAGACAGACATCTGCAACACAGGAAGAAATCACAAAATATACAGCTAATAATTAAGTGTTATTTATATTGAACAGTTCATTTGTCAAAACAGGAAGATACATTCATTTATACTTATAGAGTTAAAAAGGGATACCTATTCTTGAAACTGATTGGCTGTTTAAAGCAGCCAATCAGGGGCAGGAAAGCACTCCCATTGACACAAACCAGCTACCAGTTGCATATGATGCATAAATGATTTGTTTTCTAGTATGGAATCCCCCTAAATGAATAAGGAAATTAATATGTTTCAGTAAATATAAAGAAAAAATATTAATTTAAAAATGTGTAAACATTCTCATTGGTATCAACGTTTAGATACAGTCTAATAATGGAATGATAAATTAAAATGGTTTGTGTCTTTTCTTTGAGATTTCTTGTGTTTTCCGTTGTTAATAATCTGGTTACATTGTATCCAGCTAAATATTTTCCAGAGGATGTTCATTGATGCTAGCAGACACATTAAATGAAATTAGTATCCTCAGAAGAATAGAATTTCAGATATTTAACCCATATTTAACAGACTGGTATTAATTACACATTACAGATGTTTCTATTATATTAGAATGAAAATAATGGAAGGATATTTTTTTTAAAGGGGTTCATCCACTTAACGTTGAGTTGTGGCTGTGTTTTAAAGGTTCACACTTCAAAGCTTAACGTATGCATTAAAAAACCACCGTTCAATCATGAATAATGTATAGTTAATGCATCGAGATGAAATTTGTCGTCTCCGGACAAATCGTCCACGACTAACATGTTTTACTGAGTCAACCCCACGATGAGCTTAGTAAAATGTTGATGGTTGTTTTTATCATAAGTGATTCATTATAGAATGTTACTAGCAACAGATATTAAAGGGTTATAAAGTTGGGTGCACCAAATGTGGCAGAAGCACCGTTGGGGGCTTTTCCTGTCCAGAACTCCTCTTCTTTCCTTAGAATTGACAAAACACATCGGTTTCCATCGAAGACGGACATTATTTTAACAATGTGGAAGAAATAGCTTTATCGGGTTATAAACTTCTACACATAAGTATGTGTCTGATACATACATTTTCCTTTTTTAAATTATAGACCCCAATAGACTGCTCTACTCAATGTACTGCCAAGCAAACGTTAATATTTGGGGAGAAGCTACAGATCTGCTTTAAAGCTTAAAAGAACAATTTAACATATGGACCAAAAAATATCCTGAAAAAAGTTATAATATAATTCTGTCTGCTATATGATATTTTTGTTGCAAAACGAGAAGAAGCGCTGAACTCTCGCCCACAGGCTCTTTGGGCATTTTCCTACTATGTCCAATGGCCAGTCTGGACCCGATTGCAGGACCCTTATGTATGAGGTCTTAATTACTTTGATATTTATAGAAAAATCAAAGGAGGGGTGGCACCTTCTGGCCTGGGGGGCATGTATAGGTGAGTGGACCCTCAGCCTCCCAACCCCCCAGCAAACAACAAACACACGCATACTCACTATAACACATATATACACTCATTCTCCCACATACATAATAACCCTAACACACATAAACACACACTAACACCAGAACAAACACCATCACATGTAACACTGTGTAACTACACCTGTCCAAGTCAGACCGGCCCTGTTTGAAGGATTTGGGACCATTCCATGGTACAATTGTGGCCCTGAGTCAACCGGTCCCTGAGAAGAATTATTCAATTTGATAGCATAGGGGAAAGTAGGTGGCTCATATGTGATATTATAGATCATAAAAGGCTATTGACAAATCTAAGGGGTTAGCCCTACCATGTTAAGAAAACATTTGGGCTAATCTAGCTCTGTTGTGATTGCATCTTTAACCCCTTAAGGACAATAGGTTGTCCTTAACCCCATTAAAAACAATGTATTGTGAGCCCGTACATGTATTAATGTCATTAAGGGGTTAAAGATGGTAGAAGTTCTTTAAAGGGTGGTATGTAGTAAGAAGTGGGACCCTGGACCTTACATTCTAAATGTTGTAGCAGCTGTCTCTTCCGTCATGTTCCATTCCCACTGTCTTTGTATCTCAGCATACAGAACTACCCGCTGAGAAAACACTCATCACTCATCACAGCAGATGAGCAAAAAAAACCTTGAATACCTGAATCCTTTGGCCACAGTCCAAGAATCCACACCGAAAAATATAATGATAGCAATGAGTATTGATTGGGAAGAGCAGGGTAACAATTAACAGATTTATTGACTAAAACAGATGCAGAATCTGACAATAAAGGTGCAGGAATAATAATGTTCACAAACTCGTCTAACTTTCTAGATCCTGGGAATTCCTCTTCGTCCTGTCCTCTTAAATTAACCTCTTATAACCCATTGCACTCCACAATGCACAAAAGCAAAAAAAAAAGACTACAAAGAGAAAGTAAAAAAATGGGAAAAAAGCCTGAACATCTGCTTGGATTAAGACGCCACCTCGGGGATAGGAACAGCTGTTAGAGCAGACTGCGAGATGGTTAGAGGGATAAGCTAACCAGCAATCCCATACAGGACTCACTGTGTATGGCGGGTGTTTCTATGTTTTATGTTACGCTAAACCTTTTACATAGAAACATAGATTCTGACGTTACATTAGAACCATTTGGTCCATCTAGTCTGCCCAGTTTCCTGCCTTAAGTGGGCAAACCTTGATGAGTCCTTGGTCCAATTATCCATTCAAGAGCGGTATCAATGGATCGAAAAAAAACAAACCTTATAATAATAATAACTGCTTTTATTTAAACAACCAGTGAACGTCACGAAGTGGACATCCACCTGGAGAACATGCAGAACCTGTGAACCTGAAAAACACTGAAGACATCAAAGCAAGAGAGACGACAGAATGCGTTATGAGGAAGGAACATTCAAAACCCAAATACCAAGCAGTAGAATAGAAACAAAACATCCTGGTTTTAGTCTAAGTTATTGAAATCTAGGACTGGGTAGAAGAAAGGTTGAGTTGTCCATAGTGACTAAAGTAGAAGACAAGATCACCAAAGAGGTGCCGAGCGTACTACCAGCGTCCATGTAAAGCAGTCTCATGATTATGGGAACTGATGTGGAACGCCAGTCTGTCGCAGAGGAGACTTGAAGGCACAGGGATAAAGATATACTATCCATTATACTATATACAGTACCCTTTGGTAGGAGTGAAGGCCCTTTAAATGGATTATAATTTGAAATAAATGTGATTATAAACAAGCTTTATATAGTTTTATTTATAGGCTGCACGTTTGCTTTATGATCGACGCATGTGAAGAATTGAAGCTTATATTAAGGTCAGTGTGAGTCAGAGAATCACTCGCATATAACCATTGTAGATTACACACAATTAGTCACAATCATTGAAAATGTTGATTTGTCTACAAAGCTGCGGGTGGCCCCCGTTGATCCCAATTCCAATGAGTCCGAGGGCTGCATTTTTTGAAAGGAAAATGACAACATATTTGCCAATTGGAAAAAAAAAAGCCTATGCGTTGGGGGTCAGCGTAAAAATTAAATAAAGAAGCTGAAAACTAGACTAGTACAATGACTGAGCCAAAACGTCATTGTGACGCGGTCTTTGTGAGTAATTTGTGAGTAATTTGTTAAAAAAACATAAAGAATTCCTACATCTATCACAAACACGAAAGTGCGAAAATCACCCAAATTTCCTATTTGTAACATTAAAAGGAAACTGAATGCTGGGCATTCCCGTATAACAAAAAGCATGACTCATAAACCTTTCTATCCCCCTCCGTGTAAACAGACACATACAGTACAAGCTGAACATAAAATAGACCCCGTTCCAAAGGATCTCACGTAGCCAAGATTCTGATGAGAACAGATTTTCTTAACTTGTGATACATAAATCACTTAGACTTTCACATGGCTTTAATTATTCAATTTGAAAAGTACCAAAAATGTTCCCTTTTGTTACCCTCCTCCCAGGTGGCCTGCAGGATGAACGTTTTGCACCTCGGAGGTTTAAAGGTTAATGGAATGTTTATTCTCCTTAAAGTATATCTGTCACTTTCCCAACGCTTACATTTTGCAGCTCACTACACTTAATACATTTATGTAGTTTTGTTTATTTCAATAAGTATTATATATGTATCGGAAACCCACCTTAATTCGTCTTCCGCTTCCCGTGATCTACACGATTATTCCTCCCCATTCAATTATCTCTTCTCCTGATAGTAAGTTCATAAGAGCAGAGCCCTCTTCTGCTTCTGTTCCAGTATGTGTTCACATGTGATAAACTTACAGGCAATTTAATGTTATTGTTCATTTTTTTTCTTGTCTGTTATTATTATAATAATTATTTATTGTTTTATATAGCGCCACCAAATTCCGTAGCGCTGTACAATGGGTAGACCAGACATAACAAGTAGTAAATAACATAACAAATAGCTGTATGGAATCTGTTGTTACTCAATAAAATATACTAATAAATCATACTACTAAAAATAATAGTAATAAGAATATATTACTAATAATGCAATATAAATAATGTTGCTGATAGAACTTTGGGGCAGGATATTGATCAGATAATGCTAGTGGTACTACATTGAGAAGGCGATTTTATGTATTTTTGGTTATTTCTGTAATTAAAGGGAGTCTCTTGATACTTTTTAAAATTCCTAGTAGATTGAAGATACAATTTAAAAAATATTGAGCTGTTTAGTTTTAAAAAAAGCGTATTTTTAGTTTTTGCATACAATAATACTTTCAGGCAGCTTTATATTAGCGAGTATGTCTTCTAGCTCTGTTATCCCAGCCCCATAAATAAGACTCCTTATAATACTGTCTGTCTTAAGCAATAGAATGGCTCAGTCCTGACCACCCAGCTGGACACTCTGACTAATGAAAGTCTATGGAGGAACGGACTTCATTAGCATTGCCATAAAGCATCAGCTCAGTGTGGTGAGTGTGCAGGGAAAGTCACCCAGAAGATCGCATGACTGACAACAATGGCGGCCTCCAGGTCTGCAGATAAAGGGACAAAATTAGTTTTTAGCAATGCCGACCTACACTACTGCATAAAGTCACTGGAGGTTATTCTCGAGGGGAAAAAAACACTTTCTTGGCACTTCCCGCTTACGTCTCTCTCTGAAATCACGGCGAGAGGCTGTGCGGTATAAGATCCGAGGTAGTAGCAACTCCTAGCAGCAGGATTTTCTGTAGGCCAAAGACCCAGCTGTGCGGTAACACATGTTATATTAACTAAGCTGTCTGATTACATAAACAGAGTGAGCCGAAACCATATAGCAGGGAACTGGTGAGTTTCCTATTTCAGAAGCATGATAGACTTTGCTTAGATAACGAGCAGTTTATACGTAAATAAAGTGGGTAATTGAGTTTATGTAGTTATGGGGAGTTATTGCAAGTAATAAAAGGAAAACGTTTATAGTAAAACATGGATGGCTCAAGGACAGCAAGAATTTGCCAATAATTTAAACCTCAGAATAAGATATGTTTTGGTGAAACGTTTAATTTCAACAACTTAACTAAGTGTTAAGCAGGAGGGGAATAGTCCTTCTGAAAGGGGAAGCTGGCAG
>VKOC01020940.1:0-68085 GCA_009364415.1 Spea multiplicata | reverse complement strand
TATATGTGTATGTGTGTATTGGCAGTGTATATGTGTATGTGTGTATGGGCAGTGTATATGTGTACGTGTGTATGATTCCCTGTAACACATGTTTAACTCAGGGGCGCCTAGGGTTAAATCCAGGCCTATTTCTGGTTAAAATGAGTGTGTGTGTCACTGTATGTCACAGCATTTGGACACAAGAGAATATTTCGGGGTGCTACTTGGTCTAGGGCATCACTAATACAAAGCACCACGTGTTAATCTAGGGGTAGGCAGTGTAAGTGAAGGATGTGTTTGAGTGCGTGTCTGGGTGTGATAGCGTATGTTTGTGGGTATGTTATTGTGCACATGTGTTTTTGTGGGTATGTTAGTCTGTGTTAGTCTGTTTCCAGGTGTGTTATGGTGGGCATGTGTCTAGGTATATTAGGGTGGGAATGTTTTAGGGTGTATTATTGTGTGTGTGTGTGTGTATGTTAGGGTGTGCATGTGTGTGTATGTTATTCAAGTGTTTAAGTGTGTGGATATGTTCCTGTGTGCATGACGTGTTAGGAGTCTTAGATGGTTCCTTCAATACATCATAGTAGTCTCTGTGGCCGGGTCCAGTGGGGTCCATCTGTGGTTGTAAGATTTTTCTGTTTCTGTGGGAATTTTCTCCCATTCATCCAGTAGAACGTTTTATGAGCTGAAGGTGATATACCAAGACATTTTGGACAGCACTATGCTTCTAACTTTGTGGGAACAGTTTTGGGGAAGGTCCTTTTCTATTCCATCACGACTGTGCCCCAGTGTACAAAACAAGGTCCATAAAGGCATGGTTGCAAAAATTCCCCACAGAAACTCTCCAAAATCTTGTGGAAATCGTTCCCAGAAGAGTGAAAGCCGTTATAGCGGCAAAGGGGGCCAACTTCATATTAATGTCTATGTATTTATAATGTGATGTCATAAAGTCATAAAGTCTGTTGGTGAAATGGTCAGGTATACCCTGCCAGTAAAAATGCTATCCCCCCCAGATTTTTAGGGGTTCCTACGCCCATGGCCAAGGTAAATTAGAAGGGGAAGGGAGCGGGGGGAGTAGTAGACGAAGACAAAGACGATCACAAAGATCTTCGTGGTGTGTGTCTTCGTCTTCGCCTACGTTTTACCGCCGCTGTCTTCTCTTCGGCGTGTCTTCATGTTCGCCCGAAGACGAATGCACAAGTCTAGTAAATACAACCTCATATGAACAACAGCACATGGCATATAACACCATGTCATGACTTATTCAACAAAAATAAAGCCAAATAAGAGACGCGATGTGTGAAAATCTAAGTACACCCTATGATTCCATAGTTTGTAGAACCACCTTTAGCAGCAATAAGTAATCGTTTTCTGTATGGACTTTATCAGTCTCTCACATCATTGTGGAGGAATTTTGGCCCACTATTCTGTACAACGTAACTTGAGTTTATTGAGGTTTGTGGGCATTTGTTTCTGCACAGCTCTCTTAAGGTCTTGCCACGGCATTTCAATAGGGTTGAGGTCTAGACTTTGGAAAAGAAAAAATGTTGGTGCGCTAAGCTAGTCTCAGGCCTAGACTTTGAGGTCTAGACTTTGATCATTGTAGGATCAGTGGCGAACCAGAGATCCAGAGATTATAGCAGCACTTGTTGAAATGAAGCATCACTATAGAATAATTAGATGAATGTCTCAATGACTTGATTTTTCAGGCAAGTAAAATAACAAAATTCAATGATTGAAGCAAAAGATACGTTAAGTGTGTCAGCCATGATGTAATGTTTAAAATAAGGATAATTGTCAATCCATTAGCATCGTAAAAAATCTGCCTAAATGCCAAATTAATTATTAAGGAAAAGCTATCTTACTGTATGCAGAGGATCTGGAGGCAGCCAGATAACTAGTATTTACTGGGAAAAAATGTATAGCCTTTCTAGATAACTAACAGAAGCACTTTCAATTCTCAGCCACAGAATAAGCTAAGTATGTATTAATCACATGTGGCAGCAGCTGGCTTGATAAATGTTACAGAAATTGTTGTCTTTACGTGCCTGATGCTTCTTTTAAGTTACTTGTTTTTAATGGAGTGAATCTTCCTTGTACTGTTGTCATCTATTTAGGATCTTAGTATTGCACAAATATGCATCAAGGTTTACATAATACATTTGAATACATGTCGGACATCATGTTATATCCGTATGCTATGTATTTCCCAATAAAAATGTTGCTTTTGCTGTTCTCAAGATTAGGAATAAAATTAACATCTACAGTTAGTGACACACATTCTCTGTGCCACTCACAAATGTCCATTTGTTTCATAGGAAGTTTGGTGGGGGTCACTTGTATAATAGGGACAATTCCTTGAAGTTCTCAAGTTCTTCAATGACATTCACCAGGGCTGCGTAATTAGGGCACCCTGGTATGTTTCTTTGTTAAAAAAAGGGCAGTGTTTTCTCTACATATAGCACAATGGCAAGACAAAAATATTTTATGTTGTTGCATCATGTAAATTGGTTAATTCCCATAGACAACAAATATCCTTCACATGAAATTCTAAGTATGACCACCAACATAATCTGAACATCTGGATTATTTTCTGTAATGGTTGTTGAGTGCTAGTATGTTTCAGAAGAAATCTGGCTAACTCAGGTATGGTGTGTGGCTGTTCTACTGTTAGTGTACAGTGTTACTGATATATATTTGACCATGGCAACATCAAATATGCTTCCTCAATGTATTTAATCTAGTGAGGATCTGGTATAGTCTGTATATATACTGCTCAAAATAATAAAGGGAACACTAAGATTACACATCCTAGATCTGAAGGAATGAACTAATCGTATGACATACTTTCGTCTTTACATAGTTGAATGTGCTGACAACAAAATCACACAAAAATTCTCAATGGAAATCAAATTTATCAACCCATGGAGGTCTGGATATGGAGTCACACTCAAAATCAAAATGGAAAACCACACTACAGGCTGATCCAACTTTGATGTTATGTCCTTAAAACAAGTCACAATGACGCTCAGTCCTGTTTAAGTGTTCCCTTTATTATTTTGAGCAGTGTATATAAAATAATTATATAATTAAATTGGGTATTATGATATTACCATATGCAACCATATATTTCACATAGATCCTTGTAGAATTGAGACCGTGATATTTTTACTTGACTTGCTGTGGTGTGTTTTATAGATTTTTAAAAGCCTATTTTTTAAATTTCAGGGCCATAATGGAACACAAGGAATTGTTAAAAGTGCCTTGGGACTGGCAAATAGGTAAGACATATAATATATATATATATATATATATATATATATATATATATATACTGCTTCATGAATACTGGTTCACTAAACAAAGGAATGAGGGAATAAAGGGACGCTTCAAAGTCTTTGCTATCAGTCAAATTCAGAGCTGTTTCATAACATTTCTTAAAATAGCTCCCCACCTACTGGTTTATTTAACATTTATAGACCTGTTATCCGAGGCACAGAACAGCTCCATAAGGAGAGCAGTGTGGTTATGAAATCAGGAAGGATAATGCAGTTCCTTTTAGTAGGACCAAAGGAGCACTAAGGCCATTAAGTAAGCTGACCATAAAGCCTAAGCACTAAGAGCAATTGCTACCAGCTTAATTGCCATAACTAAAAATCTCTAAGCAAATTATGCATGAAACACAGCAACAGGACTAGATTTGCACGTTAGATGTTGGAATCCAGCCTGGACAAGGTGGATGTAAATATGAAATATTTGGTCCAAAGAATCCAATCTCTGCAGAATCTGAACTGTATTCAGTTTGCTTTTTGCAGGTGCTATTCTGTCATGTGGTCTAACACAAGCCAAGTCCATCTGAGCCCCAGTTATCATCTTATTTATCTTATGATATCATGCACAAAAATATAGATTTTAAAGAAGCAGCACATCCATTATTTTGAAGGAGCAGTAATGGCTTTTTCCCTGAGACATTAACAAAGTGTTTTTTTAATTATAAATGCCTTACATTATTATTACGTAAAAACATAAAATTTGACAGCAGATGAAAACCATTTGACCCATCTATCTTAGCCATAGCTAATGATGTTCGGCATCAGGGGCCATGTCTGTCCCCTCCCCGGGGCGTCAACGCCCGCCATACATTGTATGGCAGCGGACGCCCGTTTTAGAAGAGCTTAGGAGACAATCAACGATAAGCTTCAATGGTGTTGCTGAAATGCCTTGAGAGCGGTCACAACCGCCACTGCAAGAGATTTTGCCACTCATAAAATGGCAGCGTGTTCTTTAAAAAAATTAAAAAGTTTCCAAGAGGATCTCTCCAGACTCTCCTTAGAACTCTGACTCCCCTTGCAGGTTGAATACAGGTACTGAATTTGACTATGCAAGTCAATGGAGCCCAGCTTTTTTTAAATGGTAACATGTAAAAATAATTACTATCAGGGGAACCTTCCATTTCCAGAAAAGTCCTAAAATTAGTACTATATCTTCAAAGAATTCTCGCATGGAAAGTTAAAATACTGGCATGTTAAATGCCCATGGGGTGTCTACTTTTAAAAAATGTATGATTTGATGGGGTAAATTAACTAGCATAATGTATATACGATTTTTTAGGGGGTTTGTTATTAAAAAAGGTGACTCTTTTTTAATGGCAGTTGCAGTTGAATGCTTGTGGGGATAATAAAGTGACAGGAAGTTAGAGAAACTTAATGAGAACTATTAAAATATGCAAATAATGCCTTTGTAGGAGATTCAACTCATGCTATCCTTCTCTAAAGTCAATAATAATTGGCATCAGTGAGAAATCTCAAGGACGGATGCTTCCTGCTGCGGCATTGATCTGCTTACTTACAGAGCCTGTAGCAGCCAATGTAGTGGTACATGCTATAAAAATATAATAATATTGGTATATTGTCTACGCGAATCGCGTAGAGCTCTACACGCTGCCCGGACTAAGCACCGGGGACTTAGAAGCACCGGTAAGTTGGGGGGAAGGATCCAGGTCCCCTGCATCTGAGTCCCCGGTGCTTAGTCCGGGCAGCATGTAGAGCTCTATGCGATTCGTGTAGACAAGTTCCGCTGCAGCGGAAGTTGTCTACGCGAATCACGTACAGCTCTACACGCTGCCCGGACAAAGCACCGGGGACTCAGATGTACCGGTAAGTTGGGGAGGGGCATAACACAGGAGGATCCAGGTCCCCTGCATCGCTGCGGGGGATCTGGATCTTAGTCTCATAGTCAGACCTATTTGAGGTCTGATTATAAGACGACCCTGATTATAAGACAAGGGGTATTTTTCAGAGCCTTTGCTCTGGAAAAAACCTCGTCTTATAAATCGAGCAAATACGGTAGTTCTTCTCCCTCATTGCAGACCATGTATCTAAATAGCTCCCTTCTAATTATAAGGAGTAGCTGCGTAAAGTCAGGGAGTTGGAATTCCTGGTCTGGAATCCTCACTGGCACTGGCCCACCCTATGGTTCAAATGCTCAACCCCAGGGACCCAAAAAAACATAGAATAAAACAAACAATAAACAAGTCACTGTGTACTACTCTGCATCTTTGTGGGCTACTTGGGATATATACCCTGCAATATTTGGGGCACTATATACACACCCCCTGTTATGATTCCAGGGATTTTGTCGCAATACATATTATATGTACATACACATCATTTGGCAAAAAAGTGAGAAAAACCTTTTCCAACTTTATATGAATGTCCTGAGTCTTTGATGTTTCTTTTTTTCCTTTTTTGTATTGTTCTTTATTAAAGATCAGCGCAGCAGTACAGGAAAATTCTTTCAAAGCGTTATTTTGGACCCCAGGGATCACGCTTGTAACTTTTTGATAGTCAGCTGGGTCACATAAAGCAAAATGACATGAAACCATCGTAGGGGCTCTGTGAGTTGCTCCAAAGAGAGTGTATGCTCATGTGTACTGTTAGTGTGTGTTAGCGTTAGCATATGTGTATTAGTGTATGGTGTTAGAGTGTGTGTGTTAGGATATGGGGTGCGTGTGTATTAGTTATTTGATTTTTTTGTTAGTTTGTGTGTAAGATATGGGGCAAGGGCACAGGGGAATTTCACAGTGCCAAGCAAGCTTTCTAGGAAAATCATTCAGCCAGACTCATAAAGCATTTGCTTATAGTGTAAGAAACTTAAAACACTAGCTATAATTATAACTGGAAAACAATATTTCTACAGGGCTCCTGTACGTGGGCTACACCGCCTGCATGTTTGGCCTCTACAGCTTCATGCCTGTCGTGATTAAGAAAACAAGTGCCACAGCAATCAACCTCTCGACACTTACAGCGGAGCTCTATACCTTTTTCTGTGGACTGTTCTTGTTCCATTACAAGGTGAGTTAAATTATATATATCTTATAAGCCAAGTAAAATAGCTTTATATACATTCCTTATGTACTTGCTTTCAACCATTATTTTCAGTATAAAGAACAGTCAGATGCGACAGAAAAACACTTTTGTATGATTTTTTGTGCATGTGTATATGGGTTGAAGCATCCTAAAGTAGAGAAGGTTGGAACTTATACCTTGGCTTTACAGAATTTAGCTTCACATGGCCTTTCATCCTCCAGTGAAGGTCATACCACAAGCTTCTACACTACACTACATTTTCAAAAAAGAAGAAAGTAGAATAAAATGCTGCTGTTAACATTAACACAACACATGCTTAATTTGGCATAATAATATAGGAGTAGGGCTGCTACTAATGATTATTTTTCATAATCGATTAGTTGGCCAATAATTTTTTCGATTAATCGGAATAAAAAATGTAAATTTTTCATTTATTTAAAATAATTTAATAAAGTAACGTAGGATGTTAAAAACAAATGGCAGAATAAAAACTGATAAAAATGCATTTCTTGTTTTTATTTCCCAACCTGCCCCCCCAGTTATGCACATTTGAACCCAGGCTTGCCACACTGCATCCCAGATATGCCACATACCCCCAGATATGCCACACTGCCTCCCAGACATGCCACTCCACCCTTCCCACATATGCCTTATATACCCTATATGCCTTATAAACCCAGATATGTCACTCCGTCCTCCCCAGGTATTCCGTATACCCTCCTGATATGCCATAGTGCACTCATAGATTTGCAGACTTGTTCACAGACACAATACTTTTATAAATAAATACAGGGTTAATCTTCACTGCCCCCAGGATTTAAATTCCCCTCAGTTTGCCCCCCTTTACCTCTAACTGCACCTTAAGTTAACCTTAATAAATTAATTAAATTAACCCTCAGTCCTCAGCATTAAATAAATCCTGAAGAGAAGACCCCATCAACCACAACTGCCCCTAAATTAACCTAACACCCCATTAATTATAACTGCCCCTAATTAACCCTAAACATCCCATCAACCACAACTGCCTAATTAACCTAAAGACCCCATCAAACCTACAACTGCCCCTAAATTAACCTGAAGATCCCATCAACCACATCTGCCTCTAAATTAACCCTAAAGACCAATAACTATAACTGCCCCTTAAAATTAACCCTAAACACCCAATCAACCACAACTGCCCTCAATTAACCCCAACAACCATCAACCACAACTGCCCTAAATTAACCCTAAACACCCCATCAACCACAACTGCCCCTAAATTAACCCTAAATGCCCCATTAACTATAACTGCCCCTAAAATAACTTTCAGCAGCCCAAATATTAATTTTACACTCACAGTTAGTTCCTGAGCCATGTGGACGCTATAATTAATGTACGGGGCCAATCTGTGGTTTGGCCCCACCCCTTCTTTCTCCCTGTTTCGTTGGCAACGATTTTGTTGCAGCCCTATATAGTAGAACTAAATAGCGCAGTCTTAATCACCCAGCCCGACTAATTACATTCTATGGAAGAACGTACTTCATATACATTGTCATAAAAAATCATCCCAATGTGGCACATAGAAAGTCACCCAAAATATCAAAACACTGAGAGCCATTGCGGGTGTTCAGAGTAATGATATATATATATATATATTTTTTTTTAAATAATGAATTGAAACTATGTTTTTGCAATGCTAACCTACATTATTGTATACAACACTGGATTTTATGCAGAAGAACTTCCCCTTAAACCATTTTTTTGTTAATAATTACAATAGACAAGTAGACAATATTTTGCCAAGTAACTTTTTTTAAGATAAAGCATTGAAAAATTCCAAACTTCCTAAATTACTTCATAAAGCATTGAAAGTCCTGTATAAATGTTGCTAGTGAGCTGGAGGAATTACAATAAATGTATTATGTTTGTTGGTATTTGTGCCTTTCATTGGTTAAACTGGCACTGCAGCAGAAAGTAACAGAGGTAGAAGTTCGTTACTTGCATCTTAATCAATTTCACCTTAAGTTGCCTGCCCTCAATTGGATAAGAAGCAGGTTTTCATCTTTCATCAGTCCTAAGGGAGAAGCATGATTTTCCCAACGCGCAACAATTGTTTTGCTTTTATGACACAGTTCTTTGTACTAGGCTGTTGATGCCATTAGGTGTTACATTTCAAAAAAGTACAGTGCAGCCTCACAACAAATATACCTTACATAAAAGGCACTGAACGGTGAGCGCATAGACTCTAATGCACATTTTTTTTTAAAGAAGCCTAACACTGATATTACTCAGCTCTTTCCTAAAACAAAGGAAAACAAAGCATTAAATGGGAGCTGCACTATATGGACAAAAGTATTGGGACACCTGACCATTACACCAACAGGAACCTTTATGACATTGCATTCTAAATACATAGACATTAATATGTAGTCATATTGATACAAAACCGATACACGACAAACACAACCTTTACATCCTTTACATTTAAAATTTGTGTTACTATACAGTACATTGTAGGTAATATTATGCACTCAAAACGTAGGCATCCCTTTATAGAAGCGCTTGATAAATACCCAGAGTCCTTTTTCTATCTGGCTTCTAAAAAATATCACGCTGGCTCCCAGACCTGTGTGGCTCATAATGTCTACAGACATTCAAGCCTTTAGTTATGTGGTAAATTCTACACACGTTTTAGGTCTCCGTGCCTGTATATGGAAAATCACTATAGACATGTTTTACGTCGCCACACCTACTTTTGCAGCTTTAACTGTGAGAACATTGGTCATATATTGGAAGTGCATTTACTGTCTTGTTCTCCAGGGCAAGATTTAAGTGTTGAATCCCCAGGTACAGATTGTTAAAAACCATGTCCAAAATGTGTATGCAATGCAAGTAGATCGATTTGAAAGACTATGCTATTGCTTCAAAAAAATATTATGGCTTATTTTCAATTTATTACACACCATCTTAATATTCGGGGCAGTATTACACTGCTGGTCTGCATTCTTTGATTTCAAAATCTCATAGTAAGGTCAAACATTTATAAACCTCTTGTCATGCACCAGCAGATCTTATCCTTCATCGGCTGCATCCCATGTATCCCATTCTTTAATTATACCTGCGAGAATGATAGTGTACGTTACAAGTGCATTAGCCTCTTGTTTGCGTATATTAAACCAGTTGTTCTAGAGTATTCATTATTTGTTAGAGGATAACAGCTCGCTCCCGACTCAGTAATTGCACCAGTAAACCGATAACTCACAGGGCTCCAAGACTGCAAGTCTCATTTAAGCAGATTCTGTGCTTAGCCAGCTAGGTATATGTCTGGCAGAAAAAGTTTGCTAAGACAATATTTACACTACTGTCAAATTTCTTAATTAATTTTGATGGGATATATAATTATATATTTGTTTATATATATAATTATATATCCATGTGGTTTGTGTGCTACCCTTACTCTTTTTACACTACTGCTATCTATCTATGGTGCTTGGGGGGGGCACCTGTAGGCACCATTGTTCTATGTTTTACTAACATTTGGAGTGCAGTTCTGACTTTGTATTTTCGTACAATTATATATTTCCCGAGATCCACTTAATAGATTGAAAAATTGCAGTTTTATTAAAAGTAAAAAATGAATGGTCATGGCTACCTCCATTTATCAGAATTACCCTATACAATTTGAAGCATGCCATGTTTTTATGTGTTTATTTCAATGCCCTGGACACGTGCTAAAATGCTTACTATATTACAGACATGCACGGTGTCTCTCCTTATTTAATGTATGATGCCTCTGATTTTCATGCTAATCTGCATTTTGGGAAGCTACCACATGGCTTTGGATCTCCAGTGTTCAATGGAGGCTTTAATAAAGCAGAAGTGTGGCATACCTTGACTTATATACAATTCTTATTTTATGTTAATATATAGTATAATATTATTCATTTTTTGCTTAATGGCTTGATGTGCCATCATTGTTATCTCTGACATGACATTAAGTAACAATAAGGGGCAGCAGCCTATGTGGTATAATATGTATAGTCTGTGAAAATGTAAAGAACCTACCAGTAACAGCTTCTGAACTTTGCTTTCTTAGTATAATATTGAGCATTTTCACAGTTTTTTAAACCTTCGCACTTTTTCTGTATCACAATGCATAGCACATCTGCTAATGCTGGTTAACCTATTATTATCAGCAGCTATCCAGTTTAAGGGGCATATATGCATCAATATGCATGATCATCAAAGCTGGTGACAAAACCATCAAGCCCTTTCCGTTCAAAACAGTTGAACATACTCCTCTCTGTCACTACAAGGGTTAAAAGAAAGAACACACTGTCAAAATGGCTTAGAAATGAATATACAGTCACAATGGCTCTGCTGTAAATTATGCTTGGTCATATACAAAGAATAATAACTCTCCAGGCGGAAAAGACATTAATCTGCCAGTAGCCGAAGAGGAAACAAAAGCATAAAAAAACACACAATCATGGTATGTTTTGTAATCACGTAGCCTGCTGACAAGTAGGAAAAAATGGAGCAAAACCTCTCATGGAAAAATCCGATGGCTAAAAGCTCTCATTCTTTGTATGTCATTTTAAGAATAAAGGACGGGGTGGAAATGCTCAGTAGGAGTCACAACTGTGGTTAGTAAAATAGTTTAAGAGGCTCTTCATTAACAAAGATCTTTTGTGACAAATTAATTCTCATGCAGTGTGAGGTATGCTGTAATTGGTTATAGGAATGTGTTAGCGGTCAGGCCTCCAAGAGCTAATGTATTTGTACCCACATGAAAAAAAGGAAACTTCTGTGCTATTGTATCAATTATCTTGGCTTATCAAAATAAGGCCCACATAAGCCAGACACTGTGTAAATACATGATAATGGGCCCTGACAAGAGTAACAAATTCTGTTCAATTGGACAAAGGGGCAGGGCAGTACTGTGAATAAAAGCCAGCCCTGGAAATAATTGACTAACAGCCTCATATTTTGTGGACCGCACTGTATGTACAGTGCACGCCATAATATTTTTTGTTCAGAATCGAGACAAACAGTGCATTTTAAAGTATACTTGAAATGCACATTAGTCATTAATAATACACTTGTGCATTCAGATTCGTATGAATTCTTGTGAATTCACAATAGAAGCCCCAGCGGAAGAGCTGGCAGCGGAGGTTGTCTGCGTGCATTGTGCAGATGTCCACCGGACCCTCTGCCAGAGAGAAGGATCCAGGTACCCTGCAGCGCTGCAGGAGATCTGGATCCTAAATGAAAAAACACCTTCCCCGCGCCCGGAACTGCATGTCCCGGGTGTTGGGCGAAACGAGTTGCGCATCCCTGCGCTAAACCCCAAATATTGGCTGCAACCTCACATAAGTCTTTAAGGGAAAAGCACGGCCTATATTCAGGCAAATATTGGTATATTTTGTTTCTATAGCATAATTATGAAATGTAACCTGTTCTCATGTATGTCTATTTACAACTAGTTTGGGGTATGTGGAGACATTATATGGAGCAACTGTTTTTTTTTTTTGTAGGGAGGTTGCTTATGTTATTGGATACATGGTTTGCTTTAAAATAGATATATATATATAACTTAGCTTCTCCTGAAAAAATATTTAGGTTTTTCAAGGTATAGTGGTATACTTCCTAGATATATTGCTTATATAGTTGTCTCTTAAAGTTGAACTATAGTGAAACTACCAAAAGTGGCTTGGCCTCCCTGGAGAAAGATATGTCACTCAGAAGGTTGAGGAAAAGGTTTTGTTAACACACTTCCCATTTCTCTGGCTTATTTTCTTAACGTCCTCTCTTGTTGTTAATACACAACTAGAGTTTGCTGTTTTGTAATCTCTGTTTTGATGTTTGTTTAGTTTTCAGGACTTTATCTTCTGTCCTTCTTTACCATCCTAATTGGACTGGTCCTATACTTCTCCACTACCACCTATGTTGCACAGGACCCTCGCGTGTACAAGCAGTTCCGTAACCCATCTGGACCCATAGTAGAACTGCCTGCAAGTGGACAGCTGGAGCCCTCAGTGACCTACACCAGCTTAGGCCAGGAAACAGAAGAGGAGCCACATGTTAGAGTTGCATAAAGTCAACCAACTGTCACCCACTGAGGATTCAGTGGCATCTGTTTGTCCATTATCTCTGTATTGTGCATAGAGAAAAAGGTATATACCAGGTACAGTTACACGAAGCAACAACATGGAAAGGTTTGAATAGGAGAGAAGACATATCAACCGCCAAACAGGCTCTGCAACACCTGGAGTCACAGATCTGACAGCACTGATTATTCATGAGAAATGTGAGGGTAATAACTGAGAGCTAAGAGAAAAGATGGATAATAAAGGTGATATTACCTCAGAAGATACTTTTCACATCATTGTGTGATATTTTGCCACAATGTTTTGTTCTGATACAATTTAGATCATTTTGTTGTCCAAAAAGGTTCTGCAGAACACTAGCACACGGTTGCTTACACAATAATTACATTTGTATGTAAGTGCACTGCCAGCTGCCGGAGCTCTGAACCACTGTGATCCACATCACTCGTACCACTCGTACCACTAACTACATTCCATGATAAGTTTTTTTCTAAGAGAACATTTTTTTGTATTTTATTTTGAAAACAGCTTTATATCTTCATTAACGTTTAAGAGTATTGGCCACTAGACACCCGTTTCAAAACAACAGAGCAAATGGTGATGAATTAAGATATTGGTGTACGTGCTGAAAAAATCTTAAAATGATTCAAGGGAAAGATTGTTCACAAAATCTGTCCAGTGTCTGTTTGCGTTTTTCAAACCTTTTTTTTTTTTTATAAATGTCATAGAGTCGGTAATGCATTGCTTTGTGATCTTACAGGTCACCTCAATATAACTGTACATTGATAGAAATATGCGGTAATTGTTATGTCTGTTTACAATGCACTGCCTGGTTCCAAACACTTTCTTCTCCTCTGTCGTGGTAATAATTGTATTTAGCTGTTACCATTGCATTTTTTTAAATGAAAACAAAATACTATTATTTTTAACCGGCCCACATTTGCACTTATCAAAATGCAAAAATTGACTGTTCGGTTTTTTTATCCCATGGCCTAAATAAACAAAATAAATGAGATACTGCATCATGAACACAGCTCATCAACACTTCATGAATGGCGCATTTTTGTGTGAAGTCTAGTTTTCCATAGCTTAGAACCAGTGTCCAGAGTGACATATGAAAATAGTTCTCCAGCTACACTTCTCATGATGATGCAAAAGCAACAACTGACTCCATAAGAAGTAATTAAAAACAATGGGAAATTCAGCAACCCCCATTTCAGTAACACTAACATTTCTTGACCTAACACTGTATACTGCTTTACACTGTTCAAATCAATAGCTCAAACAAGCTCGGCCTGTGAAGAAAAGGAGACATATGTTCATGAAATAGACTGGCGAGTGGGCAGCCTCTCAACATGTGTTGGAAATATTTGTCCCATAAGTATTAACAACCATAAGCTGTAGTATTAAAAATCTAATGTGTTGAACATTAACCATTTTAAGGTGTCCACTGCTTATATTCATGTTGATGGAATAGAAAGTTACCCTGCATTGTTTATGGCTGGAGTTCATGCTTGAGAAGCTGCTGTGGTTTAGAACACAATCGGACAGGCAACACCCTAGCAGTGGTGCAAGGCTATACAGTGCTTGCTAGGTAACAGTGATATAGGTTGAAAAGAGACACGAGTCCATCAAGTTCAACCCTGCTATTCATACAGAAAAAAGGTCAAGTCTCCACATAGAAGATATAATCCGTCCCATATATATAGGCATCAAATACCATTCTCAGAATTCTAGTGCTTTGCTACCGCAAAGCTGTGCCGACCCCTCTATCTATGTGACCAAAAGGAGCCATCGCTTATTAACACTAAGCACTACTCGGACAAAGAAGTGTTGTTGGAGGTTTTTATCCATGGTACAATTCTGATCCTAGTACATACCCTTTATATACTGCTGCTTTACTAAGAACGCTATAACACTAGCACAGAACTTTACAAATAAACCACCTGGCCTGTCCATTAGTCTAAACTGTTGTAAAACCACCATTTCATCGGGTCTTTTCCCTTATAAGTCCCTCACTTCTGTAAAGCTATTTCATGTATCTATCACTCTCTCAGTGATGTAACACTTGTGACTACTCAAATTACTTGTCACATTGTAAATGTACTTTTTATACTCCGTGTTTACATAACTTTCCAATATTAGACCTTTAGTATTTATTTTTAAAATACCAAAATGGATAATAATTTGTATGAACGTGTTTATGGTTTAAGATGCAGTCACACTGCGATTACCACACTCCGGGTTTTTCAGATCTGCCCACGTCTTTTTTTTTTTTTTTAAAGGAAAACATTTATTGCATTACTGGCAATATACAATATTTTTATATATTTACAGTCTTTAAGCAATCCGTTTAATAGGTGTAGTAAAATGACATGAAGCATGTGCCTTCATTTGTCTTAAGTTTCAGTTTTGCAATGTTACATTTGTATTTTATTATTAGTAGGTAAAGCCTGCTTTATCGCTAATGTGTCAGTGTAACACTACTACTCGCCTTACACTGTCATCCCTTACATTATTATAACAGCAGTACACGTGACACAAAAAGATCTTTATACATAGAAGAATTCAGCTTATGGGTTAGCCACCTCTAATGTGGACACATAAGGAATTCGAAGTACAAAACCTATAATGGACTGAACCCCCCAAATCACTGCATACACCTAGAAGCAAAGTTGGCAGGAGAGTTTGTAGAAGAATTTTGGCTTTAACTCTCTCACTTCACTATTCATTATGCAGGGCCAGCATTAGCAGGTTTCTCCGACAAGAATGCACTGCTTAACATCTGGTTCAATGGGTGACCAGACTGAAGAATTATCACTGATGTAAGCTCTACCTTCAGAAACCTACTAGGGTTGGTCTATATTGCATAGTGAAGTCATGGTGCAAACTGTCCTCAAGTTAATGAATAAGTCCCTATTAGTCGTGGGATATTGCCAATTCTATACTACGTGTAATGTAATCTGTATTGGAAAACCTATGGAGATACTGTAATTCATGTGGTTCATATCCTAAAAAACTGCATTCATTTTTAAAGGATAAATCACTTTTGAGACCTTTCATTTTGTTTAAGGTGATGTACAACTGCAGGTATTAATATCAGTTGCTTAGTTATGTGCAATAATGTCGCTTTTTGGGTGGCCAGTGTGGTACTATCACTTTGTAAACAAGAGCCACAGTTTCTGATGAAGTTAGACAGCACTGCGATGTGTTAAGGACAGTGCTTTATAATATGGATTATACCAGGCTAGTGCCTGGCTTTTAGAAGTAACACAGTATTATAGGAAAATAAAAGAAGTCCTGCGGCCAATTTTAATCATGGTAATGCCAAACTGACACCTTGGTACCTTTTAGGAACAACTTGGTATGGGGACGTAACTTCTGTGAAACTTGTATAGAAAGTGCGCTCAGTATGTATCAAACCACATAAAGCATGAGTGATCACTCAAACTTGTCTGGCCTGGTATGTTTTCTTTTAGAAGATCACCCCTGAGCAGATCCAGTAGTCTGGCCAGTTACTCTGCAGTACATAGCCATGCCATGACAAGCGATTGCTTTTGGCTTTCACCAGCACTTTGTCTGTTTTTGTCAAATAAAGGTGCTTCACTGTCCATAGATAAAATAATCTTTTTTTATACAACAGTTTATCTCTGATTATCAGTATCAGTATGTGCAGGCTGATTGTTGGATAAGGTCTTGTATGTCAAACCCCCTAAAGAGTTGACAGGTAGAAACATATATATCCATATAAATTTAAGTTAGCTGCAGGTTTAATCAAGACAACTGCCAGACAGTTTTATGCAGTTGCAAAAAGCTACGGAAACCATTACTTTGGGGTTGTTTTTGAGTGACAGGCGATGTAAATGGTGCTTTGCATTCCAAACGTTGCTTCCTCTTGTAGTTTAATAGATATGGTGTCAGATATGATATGTTGCCTGAAGAAGCACAGTTTTATAGCTGTCCATTTGCTGGGCAATATGCCATCTTATCAGTTGGTGTTTGCCAACAGTCCATCATAAAACTCTGGCCAAATAGGATCATTCAGTGGTCCAATATTAAGCTAGAAATGATTATTTTAGAGATGTGAGGCTTAGTTCTAGGAAATGCATAGCAACTACAAGCCCAGGAGAACGTAAGTTCACTCCACTGTTTCAGAGATGGAGAACATTTGGAAATGCTACAATGTTAGAAGCAGTGCGGTTTTCTTTCGTTAAGATCCTTAAACTCATGGATACAGTTAAGAACCTGGTGGGGGCACAAAGTTTTTATTCCATTTTAAATCCACATGTATGGAGGTTCTGCATCAAAATGACATGTCCTTCTCTGATTTTGATACTTGCATGTTCCTAAGTGGACTGGCTGTGGCAATGTAATGCCTGTAAATTGTTTCAAATAATAAAAAGACTTTATGAAAGTACATCTTTCTCAGTATTCATTTTTCTTTTTCTTACTTGTTTGTCAAATACAGTGTTATCTCTTTCCATCAATTTGGTTCCCAATAAAATACGTAGTTTCAAAGGTATCTAAAACTGTGTTGTGAGTGTTTACAAAACTTCACGTCTTGAAATACTGGCTTCATCAAACTAGCTATATCAAAGAGGATAAATCTGTACAGGTTAACTCATTTCTCTCCCCCCCCCCCATGGTTACTTCTGTTAATTATAAGTTACCATCTAAAAACATATATATGCTGGTATTCCTGGGAAGTTGTGAATTTATTATACTAGGTGTGATACTGATTAAGATACTGAAGTTACACCTACAAATTAGAATAATCCAAACTATTTTATTGAGAGAGGTTACAGATTCAGCTAAATCTTAAAGTAGGGATAGCTTTACTTCAGCTTTCCTTTATCTATTTTTATATCATAAAACTGAAACAGCACAATATCTTAAACTAGATTCCAACTATAATAGAACATGAAAATCCAGTGTTACATGTGCCACTTTAGGCAATATTTTGACTCTGGGACAGTTTTCTAACTTGTTGAAGCCTGTTGAGACATGGCTTCATGGAAAGTTATTACTGTGGGGTACTAAAACAGATTACCCTGTTTCCCCGATAGTAAGACACCCCCGATTGTAAGACGTATCGGGAGTTTCAGAGGGGTCAGCTAATATAAGCCGTACCCCGAAAGTAAGACATATGTCTTACTTTCGGGGAAACACGGGGGATTTGCCTCCAGTGACGTGCGGTACAAAGAGTGGGGCTGGGGGTGCCAGGCCAGTGCCCTCCCCCTCCGACTGAAAAGACGGCGCCGTTTTGATCAGTCTGCCGACAGGTGTCACTGGCTCTGTGTCCTCCCGGAAAAAGGTCAGTGCTGGTCATACAGAGAGAGACCAAGGAGGGGGAGGGGGGTGTGAAGAGATTCTCTGCAGCTCTTATTGTAACCGCAAGATGCAGCTGAGGAGGACTACAAGTCCCAACATACCGGGCTGTGTGGGCTTACAGTTCTCCTCTGCTGTTAATAAATGTTAATTTTATGGTTAAAACAAAAAATTCGACAATTTTTTCCCAATATAAGACATACCCCGAAAGTAAGACATAGTGGGGCTTTTAGGGATAAAAAGAAAGTAAGACACTGTCTTACTTTCGGGGAAACACGGTAGGTCTCTTCCTCTCAGTTTTTCAACCAGAGATGCTCTGAACACCAATGACGGGACCCTCATCTTAAAACAGATCGCACTCCTATCATGCTCAGGCAGCCAGTACATGCACATCACTTTCAGCCTCACTCCACCCCCTCTCTGTGCCCCCTACACACAGATCCATGCTATCACACACACACATATATTCATTCATTTACTCCCCCACCATTACCTGAACTGCAGATCTTCTGGTGCAGCTCCAAGACTTCCGTGGGGGCCACTGTTTCCCTCTGCGTTGCTCGAACAGGAACTTAGCGGAGTCATGTGATGCAACGTGTCGCCGATGGATCAAGAGACGCTGCTGAGCAACACAGAGGTAAGCAGCAGGCCTTTGCGGTAAAAAATTTTTTTTTAAAAAAAATCTTCCACCACTGTATTAGACTTATCGCCTTATCCATGGGGAAATACGGTAAGTTTGGAAAGACGATGGGTGAAAGTGGTATTTATCTCATAAACCTGCTTAAAGATTAAAAAATGAAAGGCGAGAAAGATTAAGAAAGATGAGATAAGGCCGAGAGATATGAATGCATTCATTAGATTTTTAATTTAATCAACAGTGTAATTATGGTAGACAAAAGACAGAGCAACATTACTTCGTAAGAATATGGCAGCATCTTCGACGGGCTGATTTCTCTGATGCTCCAAAAGTGAATTATACCCAACTATACTTATAAAGTTTGCGAATTGGATATTTTTTTCTGTAAAGGGCTCTCTAAAATAATAATTCGTCATAATTAACATTTTAAAGAATGTGTCGATCAAATGTTACAGTGTGTGGAAAACCATTCTGCTAGCTATTATGTATATCGATTTCCACTAACAGGCTATCTACAACAAATATGTTGTGTAACATTTTTGTGCAGTGAGCCATTGTGCAGATCACCCTACAAAACAGTGTTATAATACTGCATTTAAATCCAAAATTGCACATTGATTTTTGTATTTGATTCAGTAATTCACAATTTCATTTAGCAAATTTTTATATCTTGGAAGGGAGAAAATGAGAGCAGGCTTTTATATACCCTGGTAACGTTCCAACTGCATCTAATGCACTTTGCTTTAATATATATCACTAGAATTCCTGTAGTTTCTGAATAAGTAACCCAATGACAGTATATTCCATGCACCTATACGTAATGCTACCCCCAATGCCCAGCTAAAAAAAAGATTATGAAATGTATTTCAATGTCTACAAAACAGGGCATCTACTCCGGGCAATGATGTCCACTCCCATCTGTAGGAGTACCTGAAAAATACGGAGGCACATATAATGTCAAAAAAGACATGTGTACGTCCTATCTTAGTAACTTCTTCATCAGTAGGACCTTCATGCCAAAGCCTCCTCACTGGACAAAGGGGATATTCCATGGCATTTTGGACAATGCGATGTTTCCAACTCTGTGGGAACAGATTGGAGAAGGCCCTTTCAATTCCACAATGAAATTATTGCACAAAGCAAGGTCCATAAAGACATTGTTGGATGAGTTTGGTGTGGAAGAACTTGACTGGCCGCACAGAGCCCTGACCGGAGAGGAGGATCCAGGTCCCCTGAAGAGCTTCGGGGGATCTGGATCCTAACCCTGCTGCTTACCCGCAGCTGGGATAAATTATGTTGGGCAACACGTGCTGCCTATATTCGGGCCAATACGGTAGTTATCGTACCTTGTATTATGTCTCTGCACAGAATTATTTTATAGATGATGAGTAACCCACTATTTAAAAAAAAACTTTACATCAAAGAGTCTGTTACTGGCCAATGCATAACTTCAAAAATGTCTTGCTGCTATAGTAACATAAATCTATCTCTGCCTCTAGCTGAAGCTTTGCCTCTATCCTTTTCTTGGAACACGAAAATTGGAAACTGTACCCTCATGCTCCTCAAGATAGGTAGCTCATATTGATTGGCGAAACAGAAGCAACGCTGTTCTAACTCGCCTTCTAAATTATGTTTTTTTGTTCAAAAATCCCAGCAAATAAGACAAAATATGTGTTTCAAATACAAACACAATATAAGTAGGAATGGGAGTACTGAAGGAGGTAAAAGCTGTAGGTGACTTTAAATAGGTAAAGAGTAAATTAGATATGTTAATACAACTTTCTGCTAAATGACAACAATGAATTGTCACTCATTTGTGTTTTTTAAATTACCATAATCAATCGCAGCCCCACACTCCTCCAATGCATTTTAACATGTCCTAAGAAGTTATGCCCTTGCACGGATTAAGTGGTATATAACTACAAAAATTATAACAGCCAAACTTTTTTCCATATATTCTTGGCAATTCAATGATGTCTATCTAATAAGCTACACAACCTGAGGCGTGACTTCATTAGAGGGCAAGGCTAACCATGCACATGGATCTAACCACCAATGGAGTATGGGATCAATGGGCAGGGCCAGCTGTAGATAAGGGAGTGATAGCCCCAGATTTTATTGAATTGTTTGGGAGTGGGAGGAGAATGGGGTGGAGAGTGGGCGTGGTTAAACACTGCCTCACCGTCCCAGAGAAAGAGCAGAGTAAACACTATGCCTGAGGAAGCATTATTTATACAGCACCAGTAGATTCCATAACGCTAAAGCAGTGCTTTACCCAGACAATCCAGGTCAAACCAGTAGAGTTCCCAGTGTATGGATGTGTATTGGTAGAGTTGACTATGGGTACTGTACATTAGAGAATTGTCAGCGTTAAAACTATACTAACAAAATCATTATTTAGCTTTGTGTATAAGTGTAAGCTATTCAACTTAAAGTATGACAAAATACTGAAAAGTATCATGGCAAATAGAGCCCTCAAAAGCCAAAAATTGCATCTGTCATTGAAAAACAGCAAGCTGTCCGTGTTGGGTGGGCTGAGTGCACAATCATGCGCATCCACAATCCTCTCCACTATGTCACACGCGCACACAGCACCCCCAGGATCCGGCACCAGCAGTTAGTTATATGTTTTTACACCAACATTTGCCAGTGATTTCACTAGCACAAAGTATATATAAAGTGTAATATGTGCCTGCAGGGCCTGTGTCATCCTCATTCACTCTCACTCAGACTTTCTCAGAATGTCTCCCTATCTTCTCTGCTGCAGTGTCCCTGTCTCTATGTCCCGCAGCTCCGCTTCTTGCATCTTCTTGTTCTTCTGTCGGATCCCTTCTGTCTTTGTCGGCTGCTCGTGGACGAGACAGGGACATGACCTCCAGTAAACTTCGCAAAATGGTTAGAGCTTCCGGGCACATCCTCTCCCCCAATTGGAGGATGAAGAGGATGAAGCGGATGAAGAACAAGAAGAATGAAAAGATGCAAGAGAAGGTATGGAGACATTCTGAAAGAGCATGAGAGAGAGTGAATCAGAGCATGAATGAGAGAGTGGGTAAGTGTGAAAGAACCAGAGCTCTTTGGTTTGTTTCTATTTGTTTTGTTGTGGGTCCCTCCTTGTTTTTGCTTAAGTATTCAAATTTTGTTCAAAATGCAATTCGCACAAATCAAAATTTGCAATTATTACGTGCAATTATCAACAAAAATATTTGTCATATAGCTACTACATTAAAGTATACTTGTAATGCATGTATAATGCTTTCTATGTTATGACCAAAATTATCAGCCTTGGGAAATAATATTTAAAGATTCAAGGAGGTTGCCTTAGACTGACACCATGACTGTCAAGTGCCAACATCGAATGAGCACTCACCGCAGACGTTCTTCAGCCCTGAATTATCTAGCAATGAGTTGATCCTCAAGCTAAGAGGATGTGGATTTAGATTATATCAACAGTGAGGAAGCTCAGGTGTAGCAGGTATGGTTTGGTACTGAGTGTAGTAGGCAAAGCACAGATAGAACCAGATACCTGTATAGCTAAACTGTAGGTGAGAGTCAAAGATGGGTGGCACGGGATGCCAGGGGTTAATGCAGAATGGATGGTCAGACACGGTTCGGCACAAAACAGGTAGTCAGACAAGCTAGGTTAGTTGCACAGATTAAGCAGGAGCAGCTGAGTAGTGAGGCAAGCGAAGGGTAAAAAATCAGAATGAAAGTCTCTGAACTCTGAATAACAGAACAGGGTACCTGAGAACTGCAATTCCGGATTTTTAAATCTGGCGCATTTCCTCCTCCTGATGTCTGTCACTGCGCACCCTCTTCTTCCGTAACAATGCAGCGCTGTACCCGGTGAAAGTTACTACGGGGCAGTGCTTTACCTGCTGGTCAGTACTATGTGAAGATTCTATGCGTCCTGGAAAACCTGGCCAATGTCAAAACCCTGTATTAGGCATAGTCATAGCGAGGTTACCCCGCAGGTACAGCATGCAGCCCCCTACCCCGTGGCCCAGCAGATATAGTTACCTTTCCTACCTTAGGTCTGGTGCAGGTTAACCCTGTGAGGGAAACATACAAACAAAAAACTACATTATTTGTTAGAATAAAAAGATATAAGACCGTCTTCCGGAAGACAAATAATTGTGATAACGAATAGGTGCCTTTATTAATGCTGCTATAAATTAGTGTACATTACCATTCTAAAGCCACGAGGGCCACGATATGTTACAGGTCCAGTTTGTTAATAATCCCTATAATAATCCCTATAATTCCCTAAAAACTTTCAATCTGCCGCTCCCCCCCCCCCCGGCGAGGTTAATATTGGTGCAACCCATTACTTTATTAAGGACAGGTGAATGCTGGGTCATTAGATTAGTTAAAGCATTTGGCAGGATGGAGGGGGACGGTAGCGCGGAGCGATACGATATGTGGTTATCCGGCTTTATGGATCCGCGGACTACCGAGGGCTGGGAGCCGCCGGAATGCGAAAAGACGTTGGATGGTAAAGAGATGACGAGCGCCCCCTCTCGGTGTATTTTGGAAATGAGCGATGAGGTCCTGCTGCTGTTAGTGGAATTCCTGGACCCGTTTTCATTGCTGAGAGCAGGTGCGGCCTGCAGCACACTCTACAGGATCTGCGGCACGGACAGTCTGTGGGCCGCGCACTGCCGGGTGGGTAACTGGGGGAAATTCAGTGGGATGTGCGCTGGAGCCCCAGCAATGCCATAGCTGCGTTCTAAACATTTGAGGGGTGTGTGGCTGTGTTAAATCGTGACATTGTCGAGTCGGCTTTTATGTACCCTACAGATGGTTAAAACGGTTTGGTCACATGGTATGTATGTACTTATCACTAGGTCGTTACTAAGGGAGCTTGTGGTGGTGTGAATCTACCATGTGACATTTTTTATTGATATTCCCATACAGATTAATATTGATGCATAAATTAGAAGAGTTGAATGTTTAATAATTCTGTGTTTTGGGTTTTTGCTTGCTCCACACACAGGTGATGGTGATCCTGGGGATGGTGGTGTTTAGGCTGCTGTCTCACTAGGTTTCATGGTCTTCCTATACAATGTGATAATAGTCCTCTGTGAAACAGGAGCCTGGGGTGGTCTATAGTAGTATTGAGGGTCCTCTTGATAGAATTTGATGGCTGCTAAAACCCGTTCAGCCTTCTAGTCTGCCCATTTGTGGCCATAAATCCTTGGTCATGTCTTGGGTTGAGAGTAGCTTTATGCCACTTGCTTGTACTCAAATGGCTTCGTCATGGTTTCTATTTCATCTCTTCTCTACATTTTATTTGCTCAGAGTTCCTTTGGCTCGGACTTCAGAACCACAGATGCGGCCTACACCCAAAAGGAAGCTTTTAAGCTCTTGTATATATGGGGGAAGCTGTATAAAACCCTGCCTTACAACAGACCCCTGCAGGATTTGTTGTTTTCAGGGATACCGCCTAAACGATATTGGATGCAGTGGCTCATTTTAGAAGAAATGGTTCCTCTTCCGCCAATCCAGCTTGCAGATTACGACATAGAAGACATTTGGGGATTAAGGAAAGATCTCCTTGATGAAAAACACAAAGGTTGTATGAATAAACTGAGATGTGTTATCCACGTGAAATTCCTTCTAATCTTATGCAGGCACCTAATGCAAAAGTTCACCTGCCCCTTTCTTAAAAGGAAGGCCTTCAGAAAGTGTCCCTTTTTACTTTCTTACAAAAATGAATGTTGCCAACACAAGTCTCCTGCCCTTTTAGTATAAGGAGCTTCTTGGGGACTGTTGCTGATCTTTTGTGGTCATCACAGAAACATGGCTTCAAGAGACGTGGAACTGTCACGTGTTCCCAATGTCCCGCCACTAAATCACTTTTTCCTTTATCTCTGATTTGGTTTACACATAAGCAAAGTCAAGTATTTTCATTAAGGCCTAGGAGATGCAGGAGCTACGTTGGGAAAAAATGATAACCATATTAATAATGCAGAGTGTTCTAAATAGTGGTCAAACCCAAGCCAGAATCCCTGTGATCATTAATCAAACAGCAATGTCCTTTGTATTGTAGAGAAACCAGTAGTATGTTTAAGGGGGCAATTAACTGCTCCCGTCATCTTGGTCTAAAAATAATTTGTACAATTTAAAAGCTGTACACACTATATCCAGCAAACCATACTTAAACACTTGCCTTGTGTATGAGCTTAAGTACAGTACAGCACTAAGGAATTTGATGGCTCTATATAAAACAATTAATGAATAATATTTTGTTTGGCTTTTGGGCAGAACACCAAAGTTTGCTATCTGGAGACTGCACCTGATGGCATTCTGGTTGCAGCTTTATTTGATTCCTAGAACCTTCTTGATCAGTAGGTCCTCTGGCCAGCTTTCCCCATGACTGTTTAGCATTTATCCAGAGACTGGATTCAGTGTCCCTACAGGCAGTACATAAACCTTAATAGCTTTGCTTTCCAGTTTATGCTTTACAAGCTGCCTTAATTGAATTTGGAAAGGTATGTTGAATTGGGGTACGACTACCTTCTCTTCAGAAGTCTATTCTCATCTGACCTTTTCAGACTTAATGTGATTTTTTTTTTTTTTCTCCCGCACATTTAATGCTAGCAGTCAGCATCTAAGTACAGGATGACTTGGGTCTAGCAAAGCTCTTAGGTTAGCATGATGCCTTTTTAAACAAGTTTCATGGTGTATTCTTCTTGAAGTTGCATATTCTGTGTCTATGTGCTGTGAAGGGCTCATATGGCATGGTTAATATTCTGTCTGATGGGTTTGTAGCAATGGTTAATTCCATGCAGGATTACACTGCTGGATACAGCTTCTATGTGGCTTATTTTTTTCTGGTTTGGCAACCAGAAAACCAACAAGTCGCGCTTTCTGCAATCCTTAATCTCTGCTAGCATATCTGTCTACCTGAGTTGTAGAGCTTTGATCATTTGCAATGAACTCTGCCTGTAATGTCTTCATATTCAGTGACGGATGAATCCTTGGAAGAGACAAAACACTCAGTTTTCAAATATGACTGGAAGGAACTGCACAACCTAGCACTTCAGCATCATGGCACTTACGCAAAGGTCCAGCTGCACGTACTTCAAAAAATGAGTTCCGAGTGTAAGTTCTTTGTTGGTAAATGTGTGGGGTTTTTGTTTTGGGGAAATATTGTTCCTGTGCTTCACTGTAAATCTTCACTAGCCATGTTCAAAGTGCAAGAATTTTACTAGTAGCACACGTCTGTTGCAACACTTGATATGATGCAGGACTAGCTGGTACATGCCAAATGACAATTATATTCCATAAAGAAGGGTACTTCAATATATTTCATTCTATAACTCTAGCGTATGGATATGGTAGTATAAAGGGTTCACAAGGGCTTTTGTGTAAAGCTTGTCATCGCTGGGAAGATGCTGTAGTAATGGGTTGCGCGTGGTCTACAGCTGCAATTACCTGGCTGAAATATTTAAAGTCTATTTCAAATAACTGCGCTTCTTGCTGTGGATGAATGATCCATAGAATAACATGTCGTATTGAAATATTAATATGAAGTTGCACTTTAGAATTAGCAGTGAGTATTCTGCCTTTCTCTTTAAAGCACTTGAAGTACTTCTTGAAGGGCTCTTGTGTAATAACTGCCAAATCAAACTGCATTCTACTTGAGTCACTTGAAGGATATTGTAAATTGCTTTCCCAGTTACTGAGATGGTGAGGTGTTTCTAGTATAAAATTAGACTTGTTGGCATTCAACCATCAGCGATTATTTTTCTGAAGTGTTCGGAATCATCAGTGCCCACTCTGCCTTCTGTATACCATAGGTCTTATCTATCTAAACTTGAACATAGTCTGAGACCAAGGTTGTAGTATAGTAGCATGTTGATTTACTTGGACACAACTTCCCTTGGTATATTAATTCTCTATCACGTACATTATTGAACATTCTGTATTCAATAGGAGTGCACTACCTTATAACTTTTGCACTGCCCCTTTAAATTTCAGGCCACGAGGAACTGGAGTGGCTCTTTGTCCAGTATAATCGCTTTCGGTTCCAGTGGTTATTTTCCTATTGGCTGTTTGGTCTCTCCAAATCCTGTGCCAGGCAGCTGCAGAGAATCTACCTCTGGTGGAAAAGGTTTGATAGGAGGAAGGTGTCTTCCTGGGGTTCCACACAATGTGACGTACAGTATCTTGCGTCTCTTCATTGCATCACTGAAGACTTCTGGAATGGCAATTTGGCAAATGGTGAAGAGAACATAGGTAACGTGTAACTTGTCTGTCTTGTAACTGATACACGTGGAAAGCAAATCTCCAATGTGGTTATATGAAATGGGAGTGGCGGTTTTTTGTTGCACCAGTCATGTGCAGCCGCTGTAATATGGATTTAAATGCATACTCTTGAAGTAAATGAAAAGCTTTAAAAAATGATCCAGGTAATCGTGTGTATCCACTTGATGTGGCATTGATTTAGATCCACAGGTTGCGTAGAACTCACACAAGGTGTAATATCTTAAGTTCCACTGACCTGTTTCTGTAAATGGCACATACAATTTAGATCAGACTCATAGTAATTGTTTCGAATCGTCTACCTGATTAAATAGCTTTGTGCGTATGGCTTAAAACTGGCTTTCCAGACAGTAGTTCTATAGACATATATGCATTGACTTGTAACAGTTGCACCTCTACATTGTCATTTCAAAGAGCTCCCTGGGGAGCTAGACTGCATCAGACTTACAACCCCAGCCATTAAAAGGAAAATTGATTCTATCAATAGACCTTAATGTATCACTTTTGTTAATACTTTTCTAGGTATCCAGACTATTGAAAACTACTTCTCTATGTGCAAATCCCTTCTGGCCTGGATTTTGGGGCGCAAGTGGGGAAGATTTAAACAAAAGAAGGTATCTGGACAATCTCTGTGCTAACAAAGCCAATGTAAATATAGTAGTTATGTGAACCTCAAACCATGACTGACCAACGCTAACCTTTGCCTTAAATGTTTTTTATATGCGTCAATACTGTAGTTTACACATAGAATTGCAAAAACAACTCGATGGGCATCTTACAGGAAAGACTAACTTGATCTAGAAACTGTAGTCTCAACCTCTCCCGTGAGCACATCCTAGGGTTTTCCCTCTTCTCTTGTTTGGGCTGATGGTCTAATCCTTCCCCTACAGATCTACAAAGACACTCTGGAAGGTGTATATAGAGCCTTAAAACTTGAAATGCAGGTTGCTCTGATCAGTCATGACCAATTCTGGGCAGCAGCTAAAGTTCAGATGCTGAGAATATGTAGCCTTGAAGAGACAGCCGGCAACTATGTTAACTGGAAGCTTATAGATGCATTGCCATGCTACAGGTAGGCTTTTGTATTTTTAATTCCCCCTCAATCCACCTTCAGCGACAAAGAATCACTATTGGGTTCAAATTTGGGTGTATTTCCAAGAGCAATGGATTTTGCCCTAATGTGTTAATTTCCCCTTCAGACTATACATGGCATCAGGGGATCCTTTCTATTTGGAGCAAATCAAAGGATTTTTGTTCAGGAAGCAGTTAATAAGTAACTGGCTCCTTCATGAAGAGAACATGTGGGTAAGGAACCTCCTGCCAGACAGCCTTTCCCAGCTACTGGAGTATGAGACAAAGCTCATAGAAGGTAATTCATTTAGCATGTTGGTAATTTGTAGCCAATTTGGCATAAAGTGCCATTTGGCGAATTGTCTCTAGCTACCTGGCTGTTATGTTTGCCATACCTTGAAACATACACTCCAGCCATCATATGCCCATTAATGGGATAGCTGAGTGCCCCCCTCTGCACTGGCTTTATGGCCACCGAATACCAGATTTAAAGTTCTCTGTAAGTACTTTAATATGCATTCTTTGTGACACGAGTCCCTTTAAATGTATTGCCATTTGTTCTAACTAAAATTCCAGTTGTCCTTGGCCTGCTTGAAACCACTGTCAAATTCACTGCAAAATCTTTTTTTAAACCTGTATTTTTTTTTTCAGAGAGATTGCATGGCGATACTATGGTTGCCTACTTGAGCCGATTAATCTGGTTGTATCTGCATTCTGGCCAGCAGCTGTACATGGATGCCTTGAAGGGTTTTGTTTATGAATGTGCATATGCAAGCTTTTCCTCTCAGATCTTTGAAAGTTGTAGTATAGGATCCATAGGCTTTTAACTAGAACTGCTTTTATTTTTTTATCTTTTTTTAATCAAATTTTAAGGTATGGGTATAGATTAGTAAATTGCTCAGAGCCAGATCTTATAGGACTGCTTGCTCTTGTACACAATTGTAAATCAATGCCTTTTGAGGCTGTGTAATATATATCCTAATATTTAGGGCTTTTATGCACAAAAGGATTTGGTATATCTTTATTTTTGTTTTATTTTGTGACAATATTAACCAAGTCTGTGTTCTCATGAATATTTAGCATTAAATTGGTATTTTACACTGTTAAAGCTATATTAATGTACTATAGATTACAAAGTAATATGTTGCCCATCTTTGGAATTCAAAGGGTTAAGCAAACTTAAGATTTTAGAAATGCTAGGCATAATGACTGTACATTTATTCATGGCAATAAATGCCTATTTCTACATCTGATCCCATAGTCTGTTTATTGTGGGGTTCTAAGTATGAGTAATAGGATTTTGTTTGGATGTGAAGGCTGCATTATCCCTTTTATTTAGATGGTATACTTGGTTATGGATAAAAGTTAATGCCCCCTCCTCCAACTGTATTGAGGACTCTTCCTCCTTATGCATTTGCCCGTTCCCCAGCTCCTTAACTTGCAGGATAGGTTAGGTTTGGTCAGCAGAGATGTTGTATACTCTCCACCAGCCAAGAGTTCCAGGGGCTCATTAAGTACATCCCCCAATCAATGCATTCGCAGAAATTCAGTTGGCGACATTAAAAACCCACTTCAGGGTGCACTGTAACAGCTTTGGAGCGCCATGGTGTGACCTTGCCTCGCGCAAGATGGTGGTGCCCATTAAAGAGAAAAAAAATTCCAAGAGGGGAATCTTCCTGAGATCTCTCCCTGTAATACAGGTCCTGCATTCAACCATGTAAGTCAATGGAGCCATGCTTTCTAATCAATGATTAGTAAAATACACAAAAATGTGGTAACATGTAGTAATCTTCCACTGGCATCAATATCTTGGAAAGAATTAAGATATTAGTGTTTAGCCATACCCATGGGGCGTCTAGCTTTCAAAAATGTGTGATATGATGGGGTAAATCGAATGGGCTAGGTTCAATAATGTCCCAAATAGGACGTGATCAGATGTCAAAACCATGAGGGAAAAAATGTGCCACTCCAAAGAGTTAAGAGAGCGAGAGGTCTTTCACGTCAGACCTCCGCTTCTGTGCTCCCTAATCACTACATGCTGGCAATTGAGACCAAGCACTTCAATTGTCGGTGTGCAGTGATTAGGAGATGGGGAGAAAGAGGTGCTGTAAGTGCAAGTATGACCCAGTATGTTTGTGTAAGTGGGTAGTGTGTATGGGCAATTAGACAGCACTTCAAATTGTGTGGTATATGGTTTGCAAAAGACCTCTAGGGACAGAAACGCTGCCACTGCTTGTGTGTAGGCATTAAAATAGCTTGCAATTTGAAGCACTGAGCCTTTGTCTGTCTTATTGTCTTGGTGGAGCCTGGCTCATGCACCTGCGAGTCTATTTGTGTGTGTGTAAGGGCAGTACAGTGCATGTGTAGGTATTTTCAGGGCAGTGTGTGGGCATCCATTGTGTGACATTGTATCTGTGCCCACCAGCTAGGCCTCCTTTGGGCTCCCTTATATCTATACGCATGCATATTTCTGTTGATTGATCCTCTCCTCACTTTTATGGGGGGGGGGGTAGGGTCCCAGTGCATTGCTTTGTCAGGGCCTACAATGCTGTTAAGATTGGTCTGCTTGTGTAGGTACAGTACATGAGAGGAAAATAACAGCTAAACATGAGCACCGCAAGAAATGTGAAAGCAGCCGTTGTTACGAAGAGTACAAAAATATAAACTGCTGTCCTTAATGGGTTAAACTCTTCACAGTGCTACCATGACCATTATCGTTAATGTGTTCTGAAGCTGTATGCATAAAATCATCTTCCTGCGGTAAAGACACATCTTAAGCTTAGCCACAAACATAAGGCATACTTGCTCTAAGAGTATTTATAAACTGTATTGTTTGCATGGACTGAAATGGTTTAGGTGAACAGCTTGTCTATGATGACCATGGTTGGATAATCATCTGTGGTACCCACATCGGCTTGTCCATCCCTGGTCCTAATTAATATTTCTGGGTTCTTGGTACATCAATGTTTCTGTTTTTCCTCCACAACAAATGGTTTATGGTTGAAAAGACTGTCACTTTTACAGCTTAGCTGTAAACTGTCTATTTAATTTTAGATCAGGTGGAGTCCCGCTCTGACACCAAGAATATTACCGATGATATTGTTCAATTCAGAATGCAAATGCACAAAGGATATGAAACCGGCTGTGTGTGTTATGTTTGGGGGTTTATTTTATCTCCCCATTAAATTTCCCCTCTCTACTGCATTTAATTGTTCACTTTTTAGTGGTTTGATTCACATCAAGGTCAAACAATGAATGATTCCTTTTGTACAGCGTCTTATCAGGTGACACAAGTCTACACCGGCAGCAAACAAGATATGATTACAAGAAGACAAGGCATAATTTATCTTGTTTTTGTTTTTTTGGCAGCTGAAATCAATAATTTGAACTTTCTGCCCTATTTAGGTGGCCGTGCAACATCAAATGAGATTTATTAGGCACTTGTCTCTGTGATCAAAGACTGGGACAATTAGGGAAAACAATGCATCATACTAACCCAACATGGTGCTGGAACTGTGTGTCAGGGGGGACTTTCAGACTTGCAATGATGCCATCTAGTGAACACAAATATGAATTTAATCACAGTGCCGGTTTTAGTTATGCAGTGCACAAAGTACTCATTCTAATATTTAAATTAACAAATCCATTTATTTCAATGGGAGTGCTTTTTTTTTTTTTTTTTTTTTTTTACCACTGATTGGCTGCTTTCAAGCAGACTACACTGAAATGAAAACCAGACCACGATGTACTGCAGATATAGAGCAATAAGGTAATTTTTTTTTCTTTTTTTTCTTACCCCATGCGTTTTTAAATTCTCACTAAATCTTTAAAATTGTATTCTTTGTTGTCAGGTCTTCATAGGTTCATCAGTGCTGCATAAAATGATCTAGGAAAAAGATTCCAAATTTTACTTCTAAGTGTTCCACAATTTAGAAGTTCTTGGTTACCTTTTGACAGTCCAAGCACATTACCTTGCGATAAATTCAGTGTGGCTCACACATCTTAAAGTGATCCCGTAGAATGCTTTTTAAACTTGTGAGGACGCGTTTACTTTTGTAAATTGAGCATGATCTATAATTGTTTATAATGTAGGTATCTATCTGGGTTTCTTGTCCCTAAAACCGACATTACAGATGCAGCGCTTCCTAATTGTTCTCTTGACATTAGCAAAAGCTAGCTTTCAGATTTCATGACTCCGTTCCAAAAAAAAAAAATGGGTCATGCTTTCGGTGACAGTGCTTGGTTGTTCTTCATCAATGAGTACGGTATTTTGATCATTGTGGTTTTCTGCAAAGATTCTACAGAGAATTGGGGGTGAACAAGCTGTGCTTTATGCAGCAGATTGCGAGCCAGCTCACTGCATCTTACCTTCAGCTGGGAATTGCCTGCAGAGTGTGCTGTCATGAGGAAACGTGGCAAGATGTGATCACTGCTTACGGCTTCAGTAGATGGGTTTTTTTCCAGCAATATTCTATATGTCTTTTGAAACCGGACTGATATGTTTAAACTTGTTTTTGTTTATAAAATAAAAAAATGCATTGAATTTTTAAAAGGCATAACAGACACATTATTGAGAAAGTGAAACCATAACCATCATCCAAAACACACACCTTATTTACATTGAGAACTAATGTATGATGTAGGACTGGGTCTGACTTAATAGTAGTCTTAACAATTGCAAGCTACCCATCATACTATGTTGCCAATTTAACAGGGGAGGGTGTTCGGGTACGTTGGTTTCTCACAAATGTGCCTAGAACATAAATCCAACCCTGTCTTGAAGACTACAGAATATCACTAGGAGAAGTTCTGTATGCAGCAATCTTGCCATTGCCATATACAATCCAACATGAAACCCTGAAGCTGCTGTGTATAAATTACAATAGCTTCCGGCTCATAGACGCAAACGTATAATATTAATTTCACTTTGCAGTTCCCTTTATCGAGAACAATGCACCATGGCGATCATGGGAAATTATCTTATGGTATCAAAGTGTCAATCTGTATTGACAGTTTGCCGTGGCACAGTGACAAAGGCTGCCACGGACCAGACCCGACCCTGAGAGCGATAGTGCAGGCTTAACCCCTTTTATACTGTGATCAGGTCATTTTAGGCGTTAATATTTGCGTCTTCAGTAATCACAAGCTTGTGGGAACCAAATCTCAGTCCGTGCTTCAAAAGAGTAAAAAGAAAAAAAGACTTCTTCGGCAGCATTCTTGTGGAAGTCAAATATTCTGCAGTTTAAACATGATACATTTTGGGCATGTTCTCATGATGGCATGGAATCAGGGCCAGCCCTACCCTGGAGCAGAGTGGGGCAATTGCTGGTATTTTGAACTTCACCCCAGGCGGCAGTATGTCTTGGGCCGGCCCTGCATGGAATGTTATAAAGGATTTAAGGGGTTAATGTATTACATAGGTTTTCATAATTCTTCTTAGAAGGCTTCTATAAGTCACTAATTTGGTTGCAGAGATTTTTGGTAATAAAGATATATATAAATATGCATATGTGTAGCCAGGATAGTTTTTTTTTTTTTTTTTTTTGAAAGCCTGATAGCAGATGTATGTGAAGATTTTTTCCTCTCAAATACAGTGGGGTCTGTTCACTGAAGGGAGGGTTGTATTTCAGCTCCATGGCTTCAGTATACATTATAAAGGTCTAACCCAAGTGAGTTTCTGCTGCAGGCAGAGAGGCTGACCGACTCTGCCGATTAGGAGACTGTAAGAGCCAGTGCGGTCTTCCCTCCTTCTGACTCTAATGTGACTCCGCTTGAGATGTCCTCACGCCACACATGCAGGGCGGGGGAGGAGCACAATACTATGCAGATCGCATAGCTAATGAATGGTGCAGGTGTAGCAAGTGACATTAAACGGATGTCGTGATTAGGGCCAGCTTTAGATGTTTAGGTGCCCCCTCCTTTACTGTGTCATACCTCTCTTTTCCTCCCTCATATAGGTTCAGGTATAGAGCAAATAAACAACACATGGAAACATAACATTGCAGACATAGATCTCAGGTCCCACAGGCTAGATTTGGTACCCAGATTGTATTTACACGACCTGTCCAGCACGCAGATTGTGACGCATGGGACTTGCCATCTGTTTCTAAACAGCATGTCTGTGCAATCTTTGTCCCAAACACAGATTGTCAGTGCCCACAAAGAGCTCCCTGTGCCATATTCGCCCCCAGCTTGCAATTGCACACTTATAAATACATACTCACATTCCATCCTGCACCCCTTACCTCACCTGCAGATTTCTCTGTAGCACTTGCACACTACATGATCAAAGTATCTTTTACCACCCAGAGGAAACCGGAACGCAGCAGGGTCACTTAATGGGGTGTAAAGCGATCCTGCTGTGTTCCTGCTTCCCATGGGCAGTACAATTGTGATTGTCGCGGGCTCAATGGGCAATCTGTGATGGACCACATGAATAACTGTGCCTGGGGCAAATGCCTCTTTTGCCCCACATTAAAAAATGGCCCTGTATAAATGTATAGTCAAATCAGCCCCCTCTCCCACTTAACTTTACAAAATGCAGGGAGAGCTCAGCCCTTGTTGCTAGAGAAACTGCCCTTCTCAGTGAATAGTCGAGCCAGTGAGTTAAAAAGTGCAACTCTCTTACCAACTCTCCATTCAGTGAATCTACCCCAGAGAATTAAACAAGCACCTATCATTTTGTCTGTGATAGAAGCACACTCTTAACCCTACAATCTAACATAATTTTGCATTGGACAATGAAATTAATTGTATAACATGAAGTTTGTATATGTATGGAGTGCAGTACATCCACTTTAAGCAGTTCTACGTGTCTCCTTTCATAAATAGACATTAATTTGACTTGTTTCTGATTCCAGTACTGCAAAACATGATAAGACACTCTGCTGATTAACAGCAATTAAGACCAACTGCTGATCAAGAAGATGAAGGCTTGTGAATTTCAATTACGCAAGCTTGCTGGTGAAAACAACCTTACATCTTCTATACATCCAGCTTTTATGGAAATTCTAGCTTAGCAGAAAGCATTGCTGATAAGTACAGGGGCTTATACAGTGTCTGTTTTAGCAGAATAGAACATTTCTTTCTATGGACTCCTTTTGTAATAGAAATTTAGAATCTATATATTTAAAATCTATAAATACAATTTTATGTAATTTATATACAAAGAAGTCTAGTCACACACACTTAGAACTATTGGTCTATCACCAGAAGAAGAGTCATCCACCTGATGAGTGCTCCTACTCATTTTTCCCCTATACATTCTGCAAGCAAATTGGCTACCAAATGTATAAGTGAAACGGTTTTGAGATATTAAATGTGCCACTATTTTGTTTGTCATCTCGTACTGATGTCATAGGGATAAAAATGACAAACACGGTCTCTGAGTGGTCACACGCAACTATGTGATGAAACAGGAGGCAGTCCGGGTGAGCGCATATGCAAGCAAGGAATACCAACAGCCATAACGGACAGTAATTGGAAGCACTTTTACATACAGTGGAGATCCAGGGCCAGTATAGCGGGCACATAAGACCGGTGGTCCTGTCATGACCACATCCATCAGATCTGTCCAAAATCTCACTCTATCTCTAGCCATGCCCCCCCCAACATGTGTCCTAATCTGGACATCTAAAATGTTGGTGGGTATAGGTAACTGTATGTTTTTATATATACATATATAAGGTGTCATAATTACTTTAAGTGGCCCCTGTCACATGCATATTTGTGGATTACAGGTCTACTGTATCAATGGATTACATAAAAAGGCAACTGTAGTGATTGTCTCCAGCAAGAAGTGATGGTCCCACCATGTGGTATGCATATGTAAATCTTGTGTTGTCATAGTCCTTCATAATGCTAAGTGAACTAAGCTCCCCCTAAACTTTCAAAGAGGAGCTCTGGGCTCCTTAAATCTGCCTTCAGCCTTAGCATCTCCACTTTATTAAGAAACATTGAGAATCATCATGACAAACAGCACCACCTGGAGGCGCATGCATGCATTTGCACTTGGGGTGCACACTTTCATGGTGTCAAAGTGTTTTCTCTTGGCAGGCTTTAAGATTGAATCCTGCCAATAGCGCATTAGTCCACTGAACAGGTTAATGTGACACAATCCTGAAAGAACAACTGCAGAGGGAGACTAGGAGATCCCATATGGCTTTTTTAATGTAGCACTGCATAATATGATGGCGGTATATGTATCAATAAATAATATGAAAAATAATGATACAAACATATACATAATTGCCCCAAGAGACTTAACACAAACTGGTAGTATTTCTAATAGCTGCTCTAGCAATGGAGTGCTGACCTTTGCATAAATAGTCTTTATTTTCAGATAAACAGAATGATGAAGATTGTAAACATAAAGTCGGTATATCATTGATGATTTCAGATCAGCATTACTTAATTAAATATCATTTCCTATTTCCGTTTGCTCAAATTGTTTTAATTTATGTTTTGTCGCAGGACATCAAATTGCTCTAATTAGCGCCCTTTACAGTGTAATGCAGTGAAATGAAAAGCTGCTGATTATTGGATTTTTTCCACAATCTGAAATATATTTTTTAGATTGGATTGTAGACTAGGAAATGAGAAAGGCTTTAATTACATTGTGCATGAGACAGATCACAATGATGCAACAGAAGGAGTATGGGGAGAACACAAAGACTACTACTAGTAACATCATGTATGTTCACAGGGCATGACTTCCGTTGCTTTATGAAATATGACATCATTTTGAGTAAAAAAAAAGTTTTCTTACTCTGTTGTATGCATTACAAAGGTAATAGAATCACCTAGTGGGAGGTAATAGTTGAATAAAAAGTCTAGTTCACAGAATCAGTGGTTGGCAAGCTCTATAGAGAACATTTTAAAGAAGTTACGGGTAAGGACATTCTAGCCCTGGGGGGGGGGGAGCATACCTGCACAACAGACCGCTTCTACGGTTTTACAGCAAGTTGATTTTTTTGAGTATAGAAGCTCCTGTTGAAGTTGACCAAGTCAAGTGCCGGCAAGTCAATCGAGTTATTAACGTTATTAGCGCCAACTCAACCGACCCTGCCTTGAAGGTCCACAGAAAACAAAGACGCTGTGTTTTGTAACAAAATGCATTTTACTCTGTAATAACATATCCAAAAGCATAAACAAAATCCAGTGAAAAAAGAGCTATTTGCTAAAATGTAAGATTCTTTTCTCATAAATAGAACTTTGGCATTCAAAATTCTAGCTGTAAATCTAAATTACAAAAAAAAATATAATAATAACAATACCGCCTTTGAAAAGTGAAAGGCATAAACGGGTCGCCAACCAGTGGCTCCTTCTAGTTAATAACATCACAGCAGTATATACATGAGGTATCATAAGGAGTCTGCCAACAGAACCTAGCGCAATTAAGCATTGAAAATACCCCGTGTGCTTTAAAACTATATTCCGAACCAACAGCACTTTCTGCATACAGCCAAGTGTTGGTAACACATAAATAGCCATTTTCTAACACCCAAATGCAAAGTTATTTATACATTTAAAGAAATACATATATATCTATATACAATAATAAACAGAACGCAAAATCGTGCCATCTCCTTCCACAATTTCTGCAAATAAAATTAGAAATCAAATAAAATTAGAAATGAGGCGCAAACATTATATTTGTTGAACAAAAAAGGGGCAAAGTCAATACAGATTTCAAAAAGGCACAAAGATAAATTGAGATTAATATTGCCGACGGTCTGCTCGCTCGTTCGGGTTTAGAGAATACGTTATTGTACACCTCGTATACGTAAACTGTAGAGGTTTCTAAACATGCACTATACTGTATATGTTGTAGCAGGTCTTTAAAGAAATCGCACTGTATAGCAAACCTCTATACTATGTAGCTGATTGCGTAATATGTATGCAGTATATTGTGTATTACATGGCCAGCTAAAAGGATGGCAATTCAACACAATAGACATCCAGCTGGATATTATAAGTGCAAAGAAGCAGTATCCGGTATGTCAAGGCTGTCTCACCCTATTTGATCAAGGACCAGAGACTGTAATACTATCAGCTATTAGTATTATATTAATCTGGGAAACGCCATTGGACGCATTTCCTTCAATTTCCACGCTTCCTACACCTATAAACTTGAACTTATTTAAGATCTGCAATATGTTTAACCTGCAACATGTTTCATTTCAAATGTGGGACTTTAAGTATGGGACAATGCCTGATATTCTAAGGTCAATATACATTAGCTTGATAATGAGGCTTCAAAGTATGTAATAGAGCTGTTCCTTTAGTGGTTATTACATTTCAAAAAGTGTATCTGATGAAGAGAAGGGCTGCACACAGGGTTATCTCTGTACCTGTTTTTTGTGAATGTGTTTAATTATACTTCTAGAACCATATACTATGTAAGTGATCATGTGCTATGTCTCCAAACATCATACTGTATTTATCATTGCAAAAAGGGGACAAAAAATGAAGAATTGCTCTAGAGAAAGGGTGAAATTGGGGGAGGGGGGTAGTCCGACATGAAAATGGTTAACTTATTATGTACAGTATTTTGTGGACTACATTGTGTATTGTTTCCATCTAAAATGTATCTGCAGCTTATAAGTGTACATTGGGACAAATGATACACTCTGAATTGGACTTGTAATAAAAAAGTCAGCAACTGTATTCACATTCATACATATATTACCATTTGGTTTTTCTGCCTAAAATGCCTGGATTACTCCATTAAATTGGAGATCAAAGCAAATACCAAATAGATCAAGGGCATTTCTCACGACCTATGATAAAAACTACAAGTCCCGATATTGGGAGTCAAACAGACTGAGTCAGATGTTTGGGTTTATAAAAGGGGTATGAAGTGATGACCTCTGTGAAATCTAAAAGATAAGCAATTTGTGACCATTTTCCCAAACCCTCCATACTGACTAGAAGGGACTAGCTATAGAAAAGTGGACATCAAGTTGAGGAGGATTGTCTTTGCAAGCAAAATTAAATATTTCATAACTTTACACTGCTGATACAAGGATTCTACTTACTTTACTAAACAGCAAGTGATATGGGAGTATTAAAATAATCAAGGATGACTTCATTTATGTATTGTCAGCAAGGGCTTTGTCTACCAAGGTACTTCTAGAATACCCGCCACCAAATACAAATTACAACAATATCATTGCATGTCAGAGTATTCCAATGCCTCACGGTGTATTTTTCACTTTATATAATACTGTAATGTTGTTATATGGAAGACATTTCATTGCAAGCAAAATCACTCCAAGCCCAAGACAGCCGACTGGAGGATCGTGGGAGTTGTTGTTAAACAGTAAGGGAGTCACCAAGAGACTGCCAATGACCTGAAAAGATTCACAGTAAATCTGTTCAAAGCAATATGCAAGAGACGATTGCTATATTCTGCAAGTGTAATCCAGTCAAGGACAGCTAACTACTTATCATGCAAAGGCATCCCATAGAAATCACACATCTTTCCCCCATAATTTGCTGCTGGTTTTCCCATCTGATCTTGATTACACACTTAAGGAGATCATCATTCACAAGATGATGGTCAAGAAGAAAGGGTGATCTAAAAACATTTTATCGTTGGAGTCGTTAATATGCCTTAAATGGAGGTTTTCATAAGAAAGCACCTTCTGCTCTACCAAAACCGGAATTGCCTTGGTCAGTACACAAACTGGCTGGTTACTAAGACCCCTTTGGGTTCATCTAAACATTGCTCCTTAAGTGGTGTTCATATGTTTGGACTATTCATATTTAGAAGACATACTTATTCACCCTGTACATACTCTGAGGTCTATTCACTAAGGGCTGATTGACCAGTCTTGAACCTTCAAGAAAGTTCACCTTATTGTAGTCAAGGAGATTCAACTCGGGGACGGGGCAGGTTGAATTGCCATTTTCAAGTTATCTACTGGTCTAAATTCAGCAATTAGTGAATAATCCCATCATAAAAGCTTAATTGTGTCAATTATTTGTCTTGCAATCTTCAAAATGCAGCTGAGCTGACATTTGATACACCCTGTGTTGAAGGGCTAGTGTAGGTTGGAACTTTAGATCCTTACACTTGGCTGGTAAGGACATTAATTCTTGGTGTGGTTCTCCTTTATTTGGAACACAATAGATTATTTCATGGAGAAACATCAGCATCCGAAGCAGAAGCAAACATTCAGTAGTTTTGTTTGTATGAAATGTGATGTCAGGACTATTCCTTGTTCTTTTCATACTGGAGAGATGTGTCCAGATTAGCAGGCGTCTCAGAATGTACCATCTCTGCTTCTCCAGATGTGCATAGAAAACGGGTTCCGATATGGCTCCAAAGTAGAAATGCAAGGAACACGAACAAAGCAGCATTTATTAGGAAGGTTTGATGTCCACGCACATTACTGGGTAATGCAGTTGTCTCCCATATCCTGAGCATAGCAGTCTGATAATGTAGTCCTCAGATCATCAATATCTTTCCGTAACTGGCGGGCTTCTAAAAGTTTCTGAGTAATGCTCTCTGTGCTATGGCAGGCTTCATTTTCTTCGGAGAAGCAGTTAGCAGCTGTGGAAAACAGGCAGGGTTAATTACAAGTGTCCTTGTTTAAATGTGACTTTAAGGCACTGCCCTGCAGTCCTGCTTTTGTGGGCAGTGGGCATCATGGGCCACTTGGGGAGATTCTCTGACCTCCCCTGACTGACCCAGGGAGCTGTATAATCCAAGGCACACAGCTCTTTCCTGCAGCCCCAATATATGTGAGCAACACAAGGTGGGCGGGTGGTCCCATCCCAACCTGGGCCCAACACAGGGTCCCGATTTGGACTTTTTTAACTGTTGGAGATATCTAATAAGGTGGCCAGAAAAACACTGAACAGCAATCTGACAAGGATATCCACAGGCAGGGACCTGGTTACATTAACATTGCCAACATTAATGTGTCCCCCAGAACTCCTACTGGATGAATATAATCACTTAAACCATGAGGAGGCCATTAACTAATTAATGATTAGCCACCACGATCAATACTTTTCTGAAGCCTGTAAGATGTGATCAATACGGTTACAGAGTTTTTCTTCCTTGTATATGGCAGTATTAGCCGGGTAGGTAAAACTTTATTTACTGTAACAGAAAACTTTTACTAATAACATATTATTATTAAAGCCACTTACATCCAATGCCCAGGAGCAGAGAGAGGTTGGGTTCCTTGCCCTGAACTCTTTGATTTAGTATACTGCAGAGGGCCTTCAAGTCAAATAGACAGTGAGACATCTCCTCAAACAGCTGCTCGGCTACTGGAATCTTCTCAGACAGTGGCTGTCGGGACAGATGTAACTCTTCCATCTGCATTCTCAAAGCCAAATTCTCCTCCTTCAGCTTCTGGTTCTGTGAGGGATAATTAGGGAAATGTAACAGATGTAACCGTTAAAGTGCACAATGCAAGACATGCAAAACAATATTCCCCGCAAATATGTGAAATATAATCATATTTATTTTTTTTTGAGTAAGAAAAACAATGAGTATGTAAATCAACCAACGCTCTATTCTCCATATTGTAATAATGACAACCTTTTCTGAAAAGACCAAAAAAAGCAGTTTATTAAAAGGATAAGCAATTTACAGTCCGGCGGCAATTAAACAGTTGCTCTGGCAGCTCACAAAATAAATATGTCAAGATGATACTTTGAATGTTTATCATTGTGCAACATTGGCAGGAAAATAAAAATAAGCTCCAGGCTTTGTGACCCAAGATTGCTTAATATAGTAGAGGTCCTACCTTGAAACCCCTAGCTGTCACATTCAATTAGGTGAGTTAAGAAACAGTGGTGCTACCTTACTGCTCACAGGGATGTGATCATCAGCATTATAAATAATCGTATTTATGCTCTAACACAGCCTCAGGTAGTATAGTGTCATTTTCTGTTTCATAGAAGAAGTAATTTACATCATGCATGCGGTATTTTTTTCCCCAAGCTTCTTTGAGGGTCAGAGTACATTTTCTTTATCTTTCCAGCTCTTTCGTGCATTGCAGTTGAGCCAGAGATTATCGTAACAAAAGAAAGTGTCCCTTAAAAGATAAACTACATTACCTACTGCTTTGTAGTGATGGGCTGAGAAGGCTAACACGTATTACAATTTTAGTCTAGAATGCGGGTTTGATAATTTGATGGGGTGCTGATGTCATAGTTCACATAGTGTTTATGACAGAAATATTGGACCAAATAGTGATAAGGGGCGCTTTAACACGATTATCACTATGTTTCTTAGCTTAAAAGCATAGCTTTTGTCTATTTGATCCACATGTTCATCAAGACTTTAACACCAAAAATAGCAGCCGCCTCGAAAAAAGGTAAGACAACAGGTAGTGCCTCATCTGGTGTGAAACCACTATTCTCATGATGCTTAGACAATATATAGGCTATGGCTTGCTAGGCATTATGGAATCAGAGCTTCTGGTAAGGCCCCACTCCAGCCCCCTCCCTGCCACTGACCCCACACTGGCCACACCACCAGCAAAAGAGTGTCCTGAAATGTTGGGGGGGGCTCCAAAATATATAAGGCGGGTGGTAAAACACAGTAAGAACATGGCTAGTTCTCAGCTAATTTTTGGAGTGTTTTAGGTACATGAGGGACTCCAAGGATAAAGCAAACATCTAATTTATATTTATAATATTAATACATTAATTTAATATTGGTAGCTGCAGACCATGCTCATTTTTCTAGAATACAAACAAGAAGGACAACTGTTGACTTGAAACTGTTGGGAAGATCACTTGTTCTGATGTTTACATGAAGGTGGGCCTCCTGTTTAACACTTCAACTCTCTGACTTCTGTGAATTATAAAAGGCCAGTTTCAATGGGGTTATTCATAATAAAGACCAAGCTGGCCCTGCATGATGTGTAGTTATAGAAATAAGGTGACTTTCAAGAAATGTCTTCATATAAACTAGCCATCAAGTAGGACAAGCTCAGGCTTTTTACGGGGTAAGTGCAAAGGTTGGACCTTCAGAATGTATTGTGAGTTGTTCATACCTTAGTGGCTTAGTGAATACAACTCTCTGACATACACAAAGTCAGCTGGAAAGAAGTATTAAATACATGTGGCAGTATCTCAGATTTTCATAGGCCTGTCATTTTATCATCAAAACTAAAGAAATATCTGTCTTTCCTCCGGCTCCTTAAGATCCAATATAGTGAGCATTTTGCAATCCATCATCTAACAAACATGGGACTGGCAAAAAGTAATTTGGAGTTATTAACTTGCAGTCATTAACAAACAGAGGAGTAGTACTCAAGATTGTAAGCTTGTGAGTAGCGCTCTCTTCACCTAATGTATCGGTTTGTCTTAGTCTGTTAATTCTCGTCTTGTCATACCCCTTGAGTATAAGTATTATATTAAGCGCTGCGTACTTTTTGGCGCTATATAAATAAAAAAAAAATACTAGGAAGGCCAACAATCAGTGGAGTATATTTTGTTTGCTATTGTCTGGCCATTTAAATCTGACTGACTGCCTATAGTAGTGAAATGCACTTCACGCAGCCATTCACTGGGCTAATTAGGAGCTCACGTAAAAAGAATAATAATTTAAAGAAATTGTGTAAATAAAAGGCATTTCTGAGTGGGAGGCCAGTACATTGGCAGCAATTGGAATTAAATCTTTATTGCTGCAAACCAATTCTACTGATGCTGTCAAAGGAGACTACAAAGAGAGAAGCCTGGGACAGAGTAGCATTTAAAAGGACAGTCTAGTGTGCGACCCAGCACAATCAATGAAAAATACATAGTAATACATATTAAAATATTAAAGTATTTTAATATGCCTATAAAGAAAAGGTAAAAAATGTTGCAGGGCTCCTCCGCTTTATGGTCCTGTTCTTGGACCACCTCTGGTTGCTTGATGCAGCACGAAAGTGCACATGGGGTCACATGGAAATCTTGCCCAAGCCAGGGTTGGAGCTGGTGGCTGTCGGCTAGTTATTCTGCAGAATCATGAAGAAACCTTCCATGAATTTGCAAAGGGACACTATGCATTGAAGTGCTGGAGTTTTCCTTTAACCATGCGTTATGGAGAATAAAGCCTGTGACTATAATCGGAAGGGGGCTGTGTTTTCATTTGGAAGTACATTTTACATACTACATTTTTTTCACTGCCTCTGAGTTTTAGTTATAGAACACTAAATTCATCAACTTGAAAACAGTATTCATGGTGTATAAAACTTAAAATGTGATGATCATACTGCAAAGGTGAAAGGGATACATGAAACATGAAATAGGTTATGCCTGTACTGTAAACTGAACAACCCTACATCAAATAAATCTCCCCACACATAATGCTAGTAGAGCTGTTAAGGACAAACATGACATCTAACTGATGAGCCACTCCTCAATGATCCTGGATTCAGATATTACCCAGTTGTATTACAAGGATACACATTTGTATCTCCCAACAGTCCCATATTTGGGGCAGCCCAAGTTTTCATCATTCATGAGGCTCAGACCACCAGCGGAGCTCCCACGTGGCCACCTTGTGATACTCTGAAGAAGAGCTTCAGGAAAGGCCTCACACCAGCCCCCTCATCTCTGCCACTGGCCGTACCACCAGCAAGGGTGTCTTGAAATGTTGGGGGGAATGCAGTAAGAACATGGCTTGTTCTCAGCTATTTTTGGGGTGTTTTAGGTACATTAGGGACTCTAATGATTAAGCAGACAAACATTATCTGATTTATATTTATAATATAATATTTTTTTAAAATATTCTGGAAATTATTCTGGGTTTCGGTAAACAGCAGCAAACTAATGCACAGCTATTGGTTTGTTCATCTTAGATCCTGAGAAAACTAGCTGGTGGCTATCGATTTGGATATAAGCACAGCATCCATGAAACAGATTAGTGCATATTGTTGACAGTTTAGTACTTCTGTCACATCTGTCTCTATTATGCTCTATTTACGCTTCATAAAGAAGCTTCCAAGAATAGTACGTGAACCAAAGAAGTTGTTTTCTTTGTGTGTGTGTGGTTTTTTTTGTTTGTTTTTTTTAGTGCATGTGGGCTATATGTCCTTTTCTAGATGCACTTCCAGTCAGTGAGCTGGCCTATGTATATTTCAGAGGGCAAAAAAAAGGGGGGGGGGGACATAAAGAAACAAGACCTACAACTGTGAAATGTTGACCATCTGTCAAGGGGCTCAGAGGCTTGCCAGTTGTCCTGTAGAAACATTAAACAACCTGTATTTCTTATGCATTAGCCAGAGGGTACCAGTTCAATTAGATTTCTGCTATTGCTAGATTTACTCACTTCAAGACAGAGCTTATCAAGTTGTTGACCGCATTCCACTCCCTCTGCCGCAGCCCTCTGGAGCTCTAGGGCTGCCGATCGTTCTCGCGTCAGCTTCTCTTTTAAGGACTAGTGCAAGGAAAACGATTACAGAATTAATCACAGATTTTGACTGCTCTTGAAGAGGCTTTACAAGAGAAAGTTCAAAGTCTCTCTCTCTCTCTATATATATATATAAATAAAACACTTTGTTTTATTAACCAGACACTGGGGGATAGTATGCGTTTTTTAAGATCCAAGTAAATTCTGTTATTAACACTGGATTATACATGCACAGTAATAAAGAGTAATGCATCTCACATCAAATATTTAAAGAGCCTTAGCCCTTTTACATGCAAAATGCATAGTTGCAAAGAATAACAAATGTTCCTAAGTATTATTTATGAAAAGAATTCAGTGGATGCCCAATTTAACCCAGATTTCGTCAAGGTGGGAAATAAGAAGTGTCTTATCTGTTAAGCGATGCTGAACACACTGGTACTTAAAAGATATTAAAGGTATAAATCAGAATAATCATTAGGAGTCCAGTACACAGACCAAGAAAAAAAAAGAGAAACGAAAGAATAAAAGATGAAGCATTGGGCAGACTAAAGGTCCAACAGAAATCATTCATACGTAGGAAGCCGCCTCTAATGACAGAATCCTGCATTCATTGAGATGCTAACTTTCAAGAGACATCACAATACCTGGATTTCAGCCGTCATACTGTCAATCTGATTTTGTTGATTGTCTATGACCTACAGGGGTAAACAAGTTACAGTACTCGGTTATTTGTCCACGTACGCTGCATGTGAAATGTTGTATAGGATGTGAAATATAAAAATCCATTCTGTTTAATGCCGAGTTTAAAGGCAAGTAATAATTGTTTATCTACACTATAATCCTTAATACAATGCCAATAGATATTAATGATTGATGATTGATAATAACACGCCAAGTATAAAAAGCACTAACCGCATAATAAAACATATCACAGATTAGAGGAGGATCATAAGATGTTTTGACTACAGGTTTTGCTTACCTTATTAGCCCGCTCCGTCTGCTCTCTCAGGCGCTCATTCTCAATCTGTAGCTGCTTTGTGTCCAGCATGGGAAGTCGAACTCCATCCTCTAAGCACTTCTGCACTTTTTGCTGCAAGCTGGAAAGATATAGCCAATGTTTCCTTAAGTAACTTAAGCAATATCCCTTTCTATAAAATGGGCCTGGCGAGACATCGATAGTGAAGCAAATGATCAAATAAAGCTGAGCTAGCAAAGGCACTGCTCATCGCTATTTGATTCAACAGCATCTGTCTTATGAGTGTACAATAGAACAGAAGAAATGACGGAAGGTTTGTTATATATATATATATATATATATATATATATATATAGTCAAATCTTAGGTTACGTTAAGTCTTCTTCTACAGCTTTCAGTCCATTAACTAAAGACTGGAACTGGAAAAATACCTCATGGGACTGATATATTAGAGACTAATTTGCTCCAAAAAAATATATATATATATATATATTGGATTGCCGTACAACTCATCAGTTGCCCAATAACCATCAGCCTTCCAATTCTCTGGAACTTAGTTAAAGCACAGGTACAGCCAGCCTTGAGTTGGTCTGAGACTGGCAGAAGGACCTGCTCCATACCTTTGCACCGTTAGGACAAGCTCCTTCTCCCTCTGTTTCTGACACTCTGTCTCTGCTTCTTTTTCACGGCATTGCGTCCTGGACTCGTTGAGTAATTTTTCTAGGCTCCTGGTTTTTTCCTTCAGCTGCTTGTTTTCCTCCTCAACAACCTGCAGCTTTATACACAAAAATTGTAATAATTATTTAATCAGTGCACTAAATAAAAAGCAATAGCACATTTATTAGAAAAAGCCACGTTAAGCTACATTAAATACAAATAATAAAAAGTAAATTTGCAAAATAAAAGCAATGTTTTTTTTTTTGGCAATTCCTTTCAATACATACCCTTTCGCTCTGCTTACGCACATCGTCAAGCGTAGGGAGGTCGGCCACATATTTCTCTAAGGTTTCCACCCGCTTCTGCTTTTCCCGGTTTTGTTCACTCTCTTTTTGACATTTTTTTCTTAGGCTGCTGATATACTTGTCTCTAGTTTTGATCTAGACATAGAAGATTAAAAATATATTAACACGGGCAATTATGGTGAGGTTCAATCAACGTGGCAACATAACTGAATGCGCACATACAATAATGTAACTGGCAATTACATTTAATTTTTCATTTTGTTAATTATTATTTGTGATTTTTCGCAGAAAGTACATCTTGCCTCTCTTGGAATAATCAGCCATATTCATCGGCATGTTCAGACCTCTACAGCAAGGGATATTTTAATCAAGATCTCAATTCACAGCTGGCAATTGTTTTCTTATGGCAGCAGCCCGGTACTGGCCTTGTTTTATTTTAAGTACACTTGCACACAGTTATTTTTAAGGAACTCGGCAGGTAGGCTGTTCCAAACATTACAGTTCTTCTGTGGATTTAGGCAGCCTCAGTTGCTTCTGTTTCTTCATGTAATCACAGACAGACTCGATGATGTTGGGATTAGGGCTGTATGGGGGCCATAGCATCACTTCCAGGACTCCTTGTTCTTCTTTATGCTAAAGGTAGTTCTTAAAGACTTTGGCTGTATGTTTGGGGTTGTTGTCCTGCTACAACTGCACCCAAGTTCCTGTGTTTTCATGAATATTTGATTCACTTGGCCTTGTTTCCGTGTCGGAGGTATGGCTTTTTGGCTGCAAGTTTTCCATGAGACTTTTCCAAAGTGGGAAGGGAAAGTACGCATGACTTGTCTTTCGTTTGCTGCATTAAGTTTCGTTGGCTGACCACTATGAATAAGACCCTTAACATTGCTCGTGTCTGTGCTTCTTTGAAAGAGTATGGACAGAACATCCGGAAACCACAGTCTGCCTTGAAACGTCTGCCCGGGAGAGTCCTTGCTGATGAAGTATAACTACCTTGTGTATTGTTGCCGTGCTCAGCCTTGCCATGCTGTATGACTTTTGACATTAAACGGTCTTCAGCAACCTTAGCTTGTGTGTTTGGCTGTTCATCGCACAGCTTTGTTCCTCCTACACAGCTGTTTGTTTCACTTAACGTTTGTGTTTCAACCTACGTATTGAATTGATGATCATTAGCAACTGATTGCTTTAACTGTTTAATCATACACCTAACTATAAGCCTACAAAACCCCTGACTTTGTGCAAGTGTACCTAGAAGAATCGATGCTGTTTTGAAAGCAGGGTGGCCACACCAAATATTGATTTGATTTGGATTTGTCTTCTGTTCACATACTTTGCATTTTGTTAGGTGATAAAAAACAATTAACATTTTTATAAGCATTTTACCTTAAAACCTTTTTTTCACGCCTGCCTAAAACTTTTGCACAGTACTGTATATGAAAAACAAAATCAAAAGCAGACAAATAAAAACTACCCTATGAAATGCCTTAAAAATGACACTGCTAGCGAAAACCCTTAGTGGATCAGGAGACATCTTCCAAAACCCAAAAAGAGCTATGATTGCATACCTTTTCCTCCAGCTTTTTTATGTCTTCATTGAATTTGCTTGTGCTCTGCTTCAGGACTTCATTGAACTGCGCAAGCTCTATTTCAGCAGATGCCAGCTTATGCTCAAGTTCTTCCCTGTTTCGAAGAAGAGTCTGCGTTGTGCCTTGAGATATTTTCTGCAGAGTTTTGGCTTCACATGGTGCACCCTTTAAAAAGTGGATTACAAATGTTTAAGGCTTTCACAGCATATGTTTAGGTAACGTTTCACACGGTGAACACCTACCCAACGGTTTTCTGGACACCTAGCAAAAGTAGCGAAGACAATAACAATTGTGATCAGGTGGTGGCAAGTCATGTCACTTCATCAGTGAGTAAAATTAGATTCCAGGTATCAAGTGCTGCTTGATATTCAGGGGAATACATGTACCTCTTTAAGTTATGTATGAAGCAACTACTAAGAATAAGACGTTAGTCTGTGGTTCCACCAACGAGCAGCACACAAATCCTTGATCCATACATTTTCTTGCAAATCTGCTTCGGTTTAAATGTAGAACAAACAGTACTCAGAATAAAAAAAATGATCTTTACCACTTATACCATAAACAATGTGGTGGTGACAGACTGACACGGTCTATGTTTTGCAAAAAGTTGAGCAGCTGGGATCTCTCTTGTACACCTAGTAGACTATTTATACAACAGCTACTTGTTCGTGAATTCCATCTGCAAGATTATGTGATGGCATATTAAACTGAGTGCATTAAAGTGACAGGAGGCTAAATGAATACGGGCATTATTGTTGCAGTGGAACCTTACAATAATATATATATGAAGTGTTTTTAATTTATGAAATTTATAAGTAATCAACATGTTTTGCTAATTAAAATTAATATCAGACTCCCATCCTGCTCAAGCAGACCTGTCCTCCTACCTTACCAATATAGTACAGTATATTTTAATCACTTTAACATAGGTTACAAGAACTTAAGTGATACACTCAGAACTTCTGTGGTAGTTACCTTCAGACCATGTAAGCAGCCATCTTCCCCATTAGTCTCAGAGTTCCCAATTGTCTGCTGAGAGCGCAGCTCATTGCCTCTGACTGCATGCTGAAGGTGACAGAGCTGCTGCTTCTGCCTGCAAGAAATGTGAGCGTAGTACATATTATTTAGGGGAGATCTTCACTTTATGGAGGAAAGGCAACACACATCTAACATTCTCAGTACCAGGTAACAGCGGAGCAATCGCTTGCAAAAAAAAAAAAAAGGCGCTCGCTCCTATGACCCTTCGAACACCATGAAAGGATTATGTTAAGGTCTGATGCTCATGTCTCTAACTATACAGAGTGTTTGCATTTTAATTCAGCTAAGCCTACAGCAATTCTCACTTAAACCGTGCCTCCATATTGGACCTGACTACAAATCACTTACATTCATTCTCTATTCTATTTAAAAAAAACAAAATTGCATTGTTGCATTATGAATGTGTTTCAGGGCTCCAGAAACCCCCAGTGTTTTCTGGGCCCTAGGTAGAATTGCCACCCAGCTTCACATGAGGACACCTGAATTGGCCCTTACATATCAAGCTGGGGCAGTGCTGGCAGCGCATGTGCTGGGGATCACAAAATGCAACATCACCCTTCATTATTCATGGATAAGGGACTGAACTACTGCCGATTCAGAACTCTCATGACTGTATGTTTAAGATCTGTTACGATGTTTATGATCTGTAAATGTGTACATGTAAACAACCAATCCTAAAGAGTTAATGATCTGCAAGTTATGATTTAGTATTAAGCTGAACAAGGTAGCTGGTGAAGTGGAAAACATCTTTATATTAAAGGAACATGCTGCCATCTTGTGTCTGGAAAGTGTACAGGCCCATGTACAAACAGGGGTGTTGAACTCAAGGTGGCCAGGAGTATCGACAAAAGTAGACAATTCATGTTTACTACAGAAATGTGGTGGCCTTGTTCAACACCAATGTTCATAGCAAATTGTTGAAGTGCCAACATGTATTATCTAAGCGACAAAAAAAAATCATGCTTATTGTTCTATTTTTTAACTAAAATTAAGGAGACCTAGAACTCTCCCTGTGGCCTGCAGAGTGTTTGAAACACACTTACAAGCCAAAGGTGGCTGAATCGTGGAACAGCTCACTGGCAATCTACCAGAGAGAACAGCATGCTGTCTGTAGGAGGGTTTGCACAAAATGCAACTAGTCTTCAGGGGGAAAATTCAGAAAGTATTCTATGGTAGCTAAGCTGCTAGGACTCTAGCCCTAGTACCCAAGCATCTTTAACAGACATGGAGAACGCCCGGATTTAGCTCTAAAATCAGATGCTGCTGACATATTACAATTAGGTTTACAATTATTTTACAAACAAAGTAATGAATTAGGAAGAATTTTGTATTTTGAGAATCACAGACATATTATTCAGCCAAAACCACATAAACGTATTACAGTAGTACAACATGACCGAATAAGCCGATTCATGAGTTATTCCAGATTAATACCCTGGTTTGAAAAAACTACAAAAAACTAAGCACTGATGAACAAGGTCTGATTAGGTCTAAGGCATGTGAGGGTAGAAGAAACCAACACAAAACTGTCACCGCAGCACTGGGTAGCATGTGATTTACAATAGAACTTTGGGGTTAGTGTAGGGTTACTTTAGCCCACAGTAATACCTGCAATTTGTGGAAGGGTAAAGAGAGGCAGAGAATCATGGGGTTTTGGTGAGACTCAAATGCAATGAAGGTGGCGGTGATCAGGAAACGACAAGCAATTTCACTATTAGGGGAATGTAGGGAAGGGGATATGGGGAAAAAGTTCATTAAAAGTGAAAAATGAGTGTTTGGAATTACAGGATGGAAAACAAAATACGACAGGGCTAAAGATTTCTGGTGTTTGGTTCTTTGGCCTACAGCTATTTTATGGGCACTGGCTTTGATAACTCACATTTCCCTGTAAGTGACCTTTGTAAATGGGGATGCATTATGACTGTTTAACACAGTCACAATCTCCTTATAATGTGCACTTTGCGTGATTTGTATTATAAATCGGACAGTCTAGGCCCCAGCACAGTATTTTTATTTTTTTTAATGTATGGCAGGGTCCAAGTTGATTTCTACTACAGGTATTATTTAGTCATTGGAGTTAGAAAATAAGACTTATATCACTGATATGCACTACGTGCTCCCATTGAAGACAGTGGAAGCCCCGGCAACCAACTGCGTGTATGCTATTAAAAATTCGGTTTTATTAAGGTGTTCTGATAGCATACATGTGATTGGCTGCTACTAGGGGGGGTCTACTGAGCATGTGCAAGAACTGTACCAACAAACGCTCCTTGCTTTCTGTAGAAGGAGCTGTGGGAGGAGCTGAATGAATCCCAATTTGCATGCAGTGGAGTCCAGGCAAACTAGATGAAAGTAGGACTGAAGAGGTCTTAATACAGATGCACTAAAACACTATCAAGAACGAAAAAAGATTTGGAAGACAGAAAATTCTCTGAAATAAAATGCTTGCAAAACCCCCAAAACTTGATGTACACCGAGTAATTCTATCCCTAATGGGGTTGATGGAGACAATGTGATCTAAAAAGAAAAAAAAACTTTGAATGCTCTACTGATCACAATGTCTGGGCTGCTTATTTTTCTAAAATGTAACTTTAATACAATAAAAAAGGTACAAAAAGCCATTCAAGGTCATAAATATCAGTGACCTAGGAATAAAAAAACTATATCCAACAAGCAATGTGTTCTGCTATTTCCTCTGATCCTGATAAACCGAAGCCCCCAACAAAGGAATGCTTTGTAACAAATGCATTTCTCTGCTAAAGTAAGCACACACAAATATAGTACAGCATTGTTCTGTGTTCTGCAGCTGCTGTGAGCTGTTAATCCATATCTTAACCAGCTCTGTCCGATAAAGAAAACATGACCGCACAAAAAAGGTTTTTGTGGTGACCAGCAGTAACTTGAGGCTGGACAAGATTAAGTTTTTTTTTTGTATTGTTTACTGCTTATCATAGCCTAAATGCTTTATATAAATATGGTCTTCTTTCTACTTGATTGTTTGGACGCAGAGCAACACCCAGAGACCTGAAGGAAGGGTTTATTAAAGGTGATCCTGTTACCTTTAGATATTTTAGAATTACTAAATTCATTTATTAAACCACCTATCTTCTGGTTGAAGAAACAGGCCAATAATACCAAGCACACTGGTAAATATACAACAGTATGGCTGAAGAAGAAAATGAAGGTGTTACAATGGCCCAGTCAAGTTCCAGACCTCAACCGCAATTTTTTTTGGGTTTTTTTGCCCCCTGCCCAAAGATTTCAGTTTTTCGCCAATTGAATTGTTCACGTTATAGGTCACATTAAAGGTGGAAAAAGTTCTGACATGATTTATCTTTGTCTCGTTCTTTAACATCACAAGAACCTGGCATTTTAACAGGGGTGTGTAGACTTTCTATCCACTGTAGTCTATAAGAAGATTTGTTTCATAAATGGTTAAGTATATAAATAATAATAATGGTTAAATATATAAAATAACATTAGAACACTAGTAGATGACCTTCAGACCCCTGCAATGTGATATAACAATTCACAAAATTGAGTTTGAGAGTGACTGGGTGCCACAGAAACACCCTTGTGTTTGATGCAATATTTTACTTGAATGATGCAATAATATTCGGTGCGACACTGTCTGTTGTGTCTATAAGGTAAAGCCAAGTGTGCTACCTTTAATACCCAAGAAAAGCTGTGCATATGTGTTGTTGCCTTCAGACTACATAGGTGATGTCTGATAAGAAGATATTTGAAATGCACATACCTCAACAGAATACAAATAAATGGTCTGTGAGCAAAACTTAAAATATATGTATATATATATGTATATATATATATATATATATATATATATATATATATATGATTTGGAACAATACTGACCATACAAATTGTTGAGACCGAACCGATTAAACACTTACTAGATTGGAATATATCTGGTTTTATATAATATATTCCAGCAATATAAGGATTATTATTCCACATATTCCACAGAGCAGAACATCTCAAAACAATTAGGACTTATGGAAACAAAAGGCAAGGAGGGTCCTGCTCAAAAGAGCTTACAATCTAGAAGGGTTTATTGTAGTTTTGTTATGAAAATACATGAAAAGTACTTCAAAATGATCCGCACTAAGGAATAAGGGTTCATTGCTACAGAAAGCACAAACAAAATATCTTTAAAGCTCCTATAAAGCTGCACCATTTTAAGCCACACTAAACAATTACATTGACATTAGACAGACTGAATGAGTTTATTATTTAAGAACTATTAATTGAAGGATTAAAGATAGCAACCTGTGTCTCACCATCACCTTCAGTTTGTTAATCAAAAACGCTCAGCACAGCAGCCAGTGGAGAATCCCTGGTGTAGCTCGCTAGGGTAAAGCATTCATATGGAGACATTAATATGGAGATTTAGAGGAACCATTCTTCGGGAGCTTGCCCCTGTTAAATGCCAGGAGGTTAGATATAAACCTCTGATGGCACGGGTTTACACTAGACATGATGCCTTACTAAAGAGTTATCACACTCAATGCATCCAGAGATCCCATTTCATGATGATCCATTTTTACTGGGGGGGTGGAGGAGAGGTGTTTGCATAAAAGAAAGAGGGGAAGAGTGAGAAAACAAACAGCTGGAGTATGAGTGGGCTAAAAGGCTGATTGGAACAGGAAAGTTGCGAAAAGACTCAAGGAAGAAGAAGGGAAAGGGGCTGGGGAAAGGAAGAAAAGGTGGAGGAGACGCAGAAGGAGAGAAAGGAAGGGGGTGAGACATCACAAGAACAGTGGAGTGACCAATACAAACAAGACAAAACACAGCTGGAAGTAATAGAAAATATAGTAAGCAGCCACAATTGAGCCACGATTGTGTGATGGACCCAAAAAAACAAATATTAATGCAAATATTCCTTGTGGGTTACTGTGTATAACATTTTCTGGAAATGGCTGACTAAAGAATGCAATCGATAGATTGAGGACGATTATAAAACATGCAGAGAGGGGAAACGTATCGCGTTGCATCTGCTTCCTGAAAGCTAACATTTCAGCTATTAAGAAAAATCCATTACTGTTATCGCTCCTTAAAAAGCAGTGAGTACAGTCTGGCCTGGGAGGGATTCAGTGCCTAGATCTCTCCTGAGACAAGTGTTATTTACAAGGGGTTTAGATCACATGTCTAGATATTTGGCACAATTAACAACTGTGTGCAATGTTTCCACAAATAACCACTAGGCAACCTCCTGATCCATAGCGCTTACTAATTGTTCTAGATTAGCTGAAAGTGAACATGTCTGATTTCTCAGTGTGTACATGTAACAAACATGTGACAAAAATCTTTTAGGGTTACCGAAAAGCTGACAATTATCTAATTCAGAAGCAGTTAGTCCATTAAGTACACTGTCAAGTCTGCTTCCTAAAGTCTAGCCAGCTGAAGTTTCACAGTGTAGGAAATGGCTACGTAGTTCCCGAGTCTGCTATAAAATGACAATCTATACAGATCTGTTAATTTAGTCATTTTTCAGATCTGAGTTGGATAACTAAACTCATTTGGGTTTTGGTACCAGTTGTACACAGATGATGACTCAAATATCTCTCTTCTCACCACGCTAATTATCTCTTTCACTCATGGCTACTCAGCTAGCCATCTTCCGGTTGCCTCTTTTATGATGTTCCACCTTCAGTTTAACAGTCTGCCTATCAAAATCTACATTTCTTGTCTTTCATGAATGTCTTGCTAAAACCCTTAACCCTTTTACAAATACCTGCCTAATAGCTTTTTTTCACACTGCTAATCAGATATGGTTTCCTTTAGGTCTCAAATACTGTCACTGGGGCCTACAAGACTTTTACACGTTGTTTTAGAAGTCTTAACGCCTCAAAAAACTTCAAACATGCTGGAAAACATTTCTGGGAGGGTAATTCCACAAGGCCCCTTAAGTTCCAAAGCAGACACAATGCAAGTTAGTCCACAGCTTTAGGCAAAATTTATAGAAAAAAATAAGACTAATAATTGTAGAGCTCAGGATAAACAGTTCATCCATTATACAAAATACTAAAATCCTTATAACTGCTTGGCACAAGCATCAACCCTGTGAGATGCCAGTGCTCTCTTGCTTCTGGAATGTGTCAAACCCTGTGAGAAGATGTCATGTAGACTAAAATTTTCTCTCCTCTAATTTTAATTTGGGTTCTCAAGTCTTAAAGGCTCATTCCATTTTAAAAGGAATTCATGTACCTCACAGACAGAAAAAAAACAAAAAAACACATGAAACACTAAAGGAAGTTTTTACAGGACGGGACAAGGTCACTGGTGGATTTGCTTAGTTCTGGTTACAGGTGATATTACACTTACACGTAACATTAGGTGCACTCTCCAATACGAGGAAAATAAACCTTAGAATATCTGTATTTTTATTAGTTCTGTTCATTCATATAAAAACATTTTAAAAGGCTTTTTATGATTCCATCACATGTTCATTTACATAGTAGATACATTTGAAAAAAGACCTAAGTCCATCAAGTTCAGCCCTTCTACCTAACCTTCTTACTCTTGACCCAAAAGAAGGCAAACAAACCCTAATTAAGCTACTTCGAATTCTGCCATCAGGGGAAAAATTCCTTCTTGACTCCAAAAGGCAATCGGATTTCTCCTTGGATCAAGAAGCTCTAAAATATTAATCCTATTTATAGCCCTGAATGTCATGCCTATTTGACAATACAAACAAAATTTCTAAATTCAGCAGACTTGGTGCGACACTTAGTTGTCTCTGAAAGGTAACGCCAGGTGTGCTACCGTTAATACCCAAGAAATGCTGTGCATTGTTTCACGTAAACAATTCTTGTGGTACATAGCTACACAAATGTTCCCTGGCGACGCAATGAATTAACAGACTGAGGTCCTGTCATCACAAAGAGGTCAGAGCTCGAGGAAATAGGAGGAATGGCACTTCACTTGAGACTTGATAGAATACGACTTAGGTTACCTTATCTGAGATATTTCACAAATCTTCCTTAGCACATTAATTATCACTGTCATCGGGAGTTACCTATATGCACCAAAAAATCACAACGCCAACATTGTTAATTTATAAATGAATGATGAAAGTAATAGTAGATATAAAATACCGATATGTGGAATAAAGCCTAAATATGTTCTCTAAAAAAAAAAAAGTTTCCTCCATTCATATGGATAATTTGAGGTTGATGCTGGTGGAGACTGCCAAAAATTCATAACAGGTCTAAAAAGTACTGTTGGGTTTTAGGACTAGTACATGCACAATTTCATTCAAAAAAGTTACAAAAAAAAAAAGTTTGGACTTAATAGGAATCCTGACAGTCTGACACGGGTTCTTCTGTTTATTATTTATTTTAAAAACTTTACTTTTGCTTATGTAGTAGGAAAAGGTGAGCTATACCATAGGTATGCGCAGATTTAAAAGTTGTGAGTTAAAGACGGATTATCGTCATACACAGATAGCTCCCCTAAATATGTAAATAGGACATATATCCTTTTTAAAAGCAGCAGCAGATACTCTGACTCCCGTACCATTTTATTGGAAGTGGAAAATGCTGGACAAAGAGTCTAAGGCATGGTACCAGAGCATGCAGGAACACATATGTTTCAAACCTCCCCAAAATGGTGACATCAAGGAGAAGTTTTTTGGGTGTCAACATTCTTCTGTTCCACCAGTCCCACATTTCCAAAGGCGGTCATTCAACCTGTACTCCAGCTGAAGGACTTGGGAGTTCAACAATAGTCACAGAGCTACCTTTGTAAGGTTTGTAAGGTTTCACATCAGCAAATACTGATAAATACTGATCAGCATCTGCAGCGGTTGTAAAATAAATAGTGTGAAAGATTCCTGCACAGTAATGACAATATGCTAACATAAAGAATGCACATAGCCAGATATTAATGCATTGTGGCTTTTATATTGTTTGATGTCAAGGGTGTGAGATGCCTTCAACATTTGCTTTTTAGGGCTAGAAGCCAGGGACATCAGCTATTGGAAATGAATACCTGGTAAACCATGATTCCACTTTATCCATATTTGATGAACCCTTGCAAATTTAACATCATTTTGTTCAGACACTTACTTTAAAATCATAGAAATATCTAAAACATAACTATTAGTGATAAATTAGCCTTTTTTGCAATCCTGCTTAACATGCATTGAGCTGACGGTACATGTCATTGGCAAATAGGTGGGACAGGAAAAAGGGGCAAATGCATATGTTTTTGTAAAGGGGCATGTGAATACGAAGGCTGGAGTGTCTCTCTCAAATCCATCAAGACAAAGAAATAGAAATCCAGGCAAAATTACAGCTTCCTTCCTGCCAAAACCTACCTGTCTTCTTTGAGTTTCATCAGAGATTCCCATTTGGTGACATCATGGCTTAAGGGCATCGCAGTATACACTGGACGAGAGGAGGAAGCAACCTGCAGAAGAAAGAAGGTTGAGTGGTTATATAAATCCGTATACAGCAATATATTAAATAGGTAGAAGCATATGGCATTGTTGTTACAGGGACGATAAGACATGAGCAGAAGGAAAGGCAATCTACATGAAGACTAGAAGAGACATGAATGACGGTAGTACCTCTCTGTATTAATATATATATAACGGCATACAAGTGAAAAGTCACACAGTAGGATCTAACATTAAAGCAACACATATAACTTTTATAAAATGCTTTTGTAGACAAATAGGTTAAAGCCACATATAGCCTGTTATAATGCTATATCCCTTACACTTGGCGTGTGAAAATGGCATTACTACCAACTAGTTTCATCCACAAACAGTAATGGATGGACAGACAGGCACAGGGGCAGTACTTGACCAAAGTGCACCCAAAGAAAGACATCTCTTTGCCGCACGCACCATCTTTTCTTCACATTTGGAATGCCAATATAGGCATAGATCACCTCTTGTGCACTCCTCCATGCCTTTCAGAGGATTTTGCTTATTCTTATTTCTGGGGTAGTTTTGACTTTTTTTTTGGCCTGCATAGACAGATGTAAAAGCTATACAATGATTTAGGTCTTCGAGTCTTGAGACTATTGGATCTACAAGTTACAACAACACAGCTAGCATGTGCTCTTTTATTTATAGGCACACCATTCCAAACACTTAGTGGATGACAAGTTCTCAAATCCCATCATGCATGCGCCAATGGGTGATAACAGGATGATGGATCTACAGTGCGGCCTTAGCTCTGTACCTGTAAAACCCAGAGGCATTCCATTAAGTCTTAATTATCTACATCAAGGCTGTTGTTTTCATGAGTCAAACAAACCACTCATATTTTTCCGTTGTAGCAGTCCAAACATTTTTTTTTGTCACGCTAGAGGAAGAGTAGAGCAGTTTAAATATCTACAAATACCTTCCTAATCATGTCTAACCTATAGCAAGCTCTGAAGCATTAGGATGAATTCCTTCAACAGGCAGTCTGTTTCTCAGAGGACAAACAAAAAAACCAGAAACATTGAAATTGACGGTAGATAAGTCCCATTCAGTCAATTTAATGTGGCCACTTTCCTCGTGCATTTTACTGCATGCAAATCAGTGCATGTATTCTTTAGTTACTGGAGTTAAATGGGAATTCTGTCTCATAACTCCTCCCCTGGCTGCTCCTTCTCAGTACAGGAAGCATTTGTAAGTACACTTCTTGCACATGCTCAGAAGCACTCCAATTCTAGTTGATGGGAATTTATCTCCCACTGTAACCAATGTCATTGCAGCAGCCAATCACAGTTATGCAAAAACACTGATGTTTTGCTAGCATACATCCCATTGGCTGCTGCGTTAGCGTTACTGAGCGTGTTCAGGAAGCGTACATAATAATGCACCTTGGTTTCGATAGAGGTAGCCATGGAGGAGGAAAATAAGATTGATGCACTGAACAAATGTGCACAAAGAACAAATATCTGTCAGCAAAAGCCATTGTGTATTTTGTCAAGGAATACAGCTAGCTCTGGCTTCAGACGCTAGATAAGTATAAAATATAAAGACTTGGAAAGGTAATAATAAAAAAAATAATAATTAAAAAAAGGATGCACACTGTACTGGTCTTTACCCTTAGATCATCCCTTTTCTATACTGTGTGAACAGAAAGATAGGTAGTCGTGGACAGGTACGCCTTTCTGTGCCGTTTTATATTAACCCCTTAAGGACAATGGGCGGTCCCTAAACCCATTGAAAACAATGCATTTTGTCATTAATGGGTTAATCCTTATGGGTGAATTTTCTGGATCCTAAAAACAAAATATCAAACTGGCTCCTGATGTCCAGACCAGAGTTAAATGCAGACCCATCTATCAAGCTGAACCTAACTGTTGACATGGAATGGTACACTGATAGACTTCAGAAGCCCTTTCTATGTTACACCACGATTCAGTTGGAACAAGGCCAAGGGGTTAAAAATATCTGTTGTGGCAGCTTCCATATAAACAGTTCTTACAAGAACAAGCATTTCTGACTGATGCCATCATGTTTCCTACTGCTGGGAAACAAATATGTATCTCCAGGGCAATTATAGTCTGAGACTAGGGCAACCGAAGGCTAAGCTACTGTCTAAAATTCTCTATACCCTAAACAGAAAATGTGCGCCATGCCAAGGTGGGTAAGAGCCAAGGGAAAATTTATGGCTAAAGAAACAAACTTGTCTCTTATTATAGGAACACGTAAGGAGCAATATCTGTGCTAAAATAAAAACAAAAAATAAGTTAATTTCATTTAAAGCTACAATGTTTACAAAGTAGTCTTATCACCATAGAAAGCAATGGAATGGCCAGCAAAATGTCACTGCTGCTATGTCGATAAAACCTACAATTTGTATAATAGATTTGATATAATTGTTGCTACTAATCTGGATTCCAGGTCTTGGTATACTGAGGCAGCTTGCCACTAAAAAAATAACATTTATATACCATGGAATGTATAGTATTGAAAACACCTCCGGTACTTAACAGGTTAATCTACATTACATTTATTTATAGATTCTGTAGTGCTATTACAATAGGGGACAGTGAAAATTAACAACATTGAGATTACACAATTTGACAATACAAGTAATATGCTAAGACATGTTGGTAGAGAAGGAGAAGACGGCCCTGGTCTTCTGAGCTTGCAGTCTTCAAGCTATGACATACCATGTTGACATAAGTGGATTTTATTTTGTTTGATATACATTTACATTCTCTCTCTCAATATATACATATATGACTATTGACAGTTTGCCCTTGTATACCCATCGCTGCCCTTTTTGCTGAAGCAGGGAGGGCTGCCGGGTGAAGTCTTCTTGGGCTGTTGACACAGTTCCGATTAGCATATGCCAGCAGTGCTTAATCAGAAAGCAATCGAACCGCTTGGTGGGATTCTTTAAGAGTGCCAGCGTGATTCAGTATAAAAGGCGCAGTTCAGCGTTATCAGCAGATAAATAAAGACTCATTCCTATGTTTAGAAGCACTTCTGTGTATAAGTGGTCATATTATCTGCACATTACCGCAAACACTTTTTACGCAGCCTTCCACATAGGAACAGCTCTTCACTTTAAACTCTTCCATACCTTGGCATTGCAACTGATCTTTGTGAGAATAAAAACTTGGCAACTGATTCTAAAATCCCAGTATTATCAGGATGGACCCCATTAGTTAACAGTATAACATGGATACAGCCCACATAAGGGTATAACCACGACGATCACGAGAACCGAAAAGTAATATGGCTGCTCACATAAGATGAGTATCTAGCATTAATGTTGTTTGGTTAACCTGTAAACACTATTACATGGGTTAATATAATGTATACAACTGTTTGCAGGATTTACAAAAACTCATTGACCTGCTTTAAGGCTCAGTTGAGATAAGTGCGTTCTCTTTAGTACGAAAGCAGAAGACATGGAAAATATGTGCAAAAATACAAAATACTCTTCTCCATCTACACCCGATGGCATAAGAACATTCTCCATCATTATTTCTATATTATATCTTGACTTGACAAGACTTTTGTATACAAGTATGATGAACACAAAAATACAGCATCTGGGTATCTTCATGGCGACCTAGTCCAATGTTGGTAGGTCACACTTCACAGAAAAATGCTAACAAAAACCATAGATAAAGAGTAGTCAGCAAGTGATTTATATTATATTATACCCCCAATTAGAAACTTCGAGCATTATGAAGCAAGTGTCGGGCACATGTGAACCTCTCAAGGTATCAGGAGGCTCGTTCCAATGTAGGCCTGTGGATGTTTTCCTACTGCTTTTGCTACTAATTTCAATAATCTAAGTAAAACAAGCTCTTGCAAGGAACCATCCAACAGTGTAAATACCAACATTGGAGAGCTGCCTAAAAGCAAAACCAGAAGCACATGCAAGGTTCATAAAACAAGCAGGACAAATGAGATATGCAGAAGACTTTATGGTCTACTACCCGTTTGGGATGATTGCCAAATTGGGTCTCCTGCTATGCAGCAATGGAAACCAGGATTACACAACAGAGTTTAATGTTTACGGTAACATACATAAGTAATATTTCTTGTTACCGTCACAGTAAAACACAAGCTCGTTTCACTTGACGGGAGGAGGTTTTTGTTTGTTTGTTTTTTTGGGTTTTTTTTAGCGCAGCAACATTATTATACTAGAGCAGGGGCGACCAACATGCGGCATCGAGGTGCGGCCCGCGGGAGATCGGCAGCCAGGACAACCGGGCTGCTTACCTCTGGGAGGGTCTTTTGTACTGCACAGAGGAAGTGGAACCCAGCAGAGTCAAGTGAATGTACGTGATATCACATGACTCTGCTCCAGTCCTGCTTGCTCTGTGCAGTACAAGTCTGTGAGCGGCAGCGAGAGAGCTACAGTGCAGGTAAGGGGGTGGGGGAGGTTGTTTGAATGAGTGTGTGTGATTGAGGGAATGAATCTGTGAATGAATATATGAAGGAATGAGCGTGTGTATGATAGCATGGATGTGTAAGTGCCGGAACCTAGGCATGATGGAACTGTGATTGCTGTTAGCAATTACACTCTTATCATGCCAAGTCAACCAGTACATGCTGAAACCTGGCTAGCTACCCCCCTGTGTATTGATGCTGTCAGCAGTATGGGGTCTGCACATCACTTACAGCCCCCTGTACCAGCATGTACTGGCTAACTTGGCATGATAGGAGTGTCATTGCTAACAACAATCACAGTCCCATCATGCCTAGGCTCCAGCATTTACTGGTTGCCTGGGTATGATAGGAGTGTGATTGCTGTTAGCACCTATACAATTCTGATGAAGTGGCCTGCAGAAAAAACTTGGACACCCCAGGTTAGGGGTTCTGTTACACAAAGTTTGACAGGTTTCTACAATCAAAGTGGTGTCACCACTCCCAAAAGACAGTACGATATAATTAAAACCATAAGTAAGAACCATTTGGACCATCTACTCTGCCCATTGTATTTAGTTCTTGGTCTTGCCTACTTAGGAAGGCTTTATTGATTCCATCATTGTATTAACCTATACCATGTCTGCGGCTGTTCCATGTATCTCTGGCACCCTCAGTAAAGTAAACATTACAGTGGTTTGCAATGTCTGTTACAAGCCATTATTATTGTTCTCTCACCGTTCACTTACTACATCTATTGGGTATTTGTATTTACTTCTTTATAATGAGCTATAAAATAAAAACATTGTTCCAGGCCCCAATATTACCCAAGCGTTACGGGAAAACACAAGTATCTTCATTTATAAACAAATGGATTGATTATAGAAAGCTAACAGCACTAAGGAAATAAGCTCTTAATTCTGCTTTGGCAGCACAAATAGCAGAAACATGTATTTGGTGTCCAATAAGAGATAACCAGCACAGCATTTTATTGGGACCTTGGCTGGGTCTTATCGCTCCGTAGTTTGTCTCTGATTTGCCCCGTCACTCACACAAAGTCACACAACACGGCTAATCTGACCAGTTTCCTGGAAGAGTTCAGCACAGACCTGTTAGGTACAACACTGTCTGCTATAAACACAGTAAAGAAACTGGGTTATGAAAACTATAGACAGCCAGAAGTAGTTTATTTTCCCTTATTTTTATAGAAATGATTATTCGTTACATGGGACCCCTTTTAACATATCACTAAACTTAGCACCCATCTCATCCCTGTCCACCACAATTACCATACGTGTGAATTCTCCAGATTTTGCTCGGAGACTCCGGGTGAAGTCCAGCTTCTCTGGGTCAACAGTTCAACAGTGAGAAACTCTGGGTCTGGGGAGCGGCACGCCCCGCACACTATAGCTTGTTTCCCGTCACATTAGGTGACCGCCCCTTGACTCAGCAGGACGGCCAATCGTTAGTTGGACCTGGGGGGCTCTGGATAGCTGGACAATTACTGGCATCAGAGGGTCTTTCTGTGCTTTCTGTGCTGCAGAAGTAATGGCTGCCATCAATAAATAATGTTTTTTTATGGCCCGTTGGAAAGTTCTCCTGCAATTACTACAGCCAAAGGATCCATGTATAAAGTGGATATAGAGGCAAAAGGCGATAATTGTTGACCTTATTTGCATGCGCCTACCCAGAATTCCTTGTGGTTGTGGCAGCACCATGAGATTTCTGAGGAAAAAACAAGCCTTCTGGCTTGTCTGGTGTCTGTAGATGAGGGTTTAATAATGCTTCTACTAATTACTTATTCTGTACTTACAGGTGATTTTCCACGTACACGTTCAATTATATTACTACATCATTAGAGGGACCAGCTGAATGGCAGACACTTCTAAGAAATAATTCATGTAAAATGTTGCCTCATTCATATTTTTTAGTCAGGTATACTTAATTTTGACAGAAAGGCATAACTTAATTGGCTGCTGCAATCGAGGCTGAAACTTATATGTTTTATGTGATTAACCCTTCCGAAAAATGAATACAATCACAGCTTATGACTGTTCTAATGTAGACACACGAAAGGTGTGTGTATGTGTGTGGTCTTTGCAGAATCCCCCAATGTATTTGCCCCTTACCCCACCCACAGCTAAATGCCCTGTAGGAGATGTTGGGCTGAAGACATTTCCCTGCGTGTGATGCACTCATCTCTAGCGAGCTCCAGCACTGGCTTGGGTGAGGGCTGCATGCGTGGAAAACCACCAGGTTGTTTATTGTTTAATATAGCGCCACCATATCCCGCACATTGATTTAAAAACTGCCCTCTTTCTTCATGATCAGCTTCAAGCCATTTATCAGTAGCAAGAAATGCCAGATCACGTAGGAAGAAGGCAGCTTCTGCAGCAGGACTGCAGCTTCTGTGTCAGGTAAAGTGCTCAAAGTACTTTAACATGCATGTCTCTAAAGTGGGGGTAACAGGGACATTATACTGTCCATTTAAAGTCATTGACGCATCCCCACACTCTGCAGTGTTTTTTGTTAGTGCTTCTTTAAAAAGCCCCCCATTGGTGATACAAGACACCAGTCTCTTAAGTTTGCAAACATTCAGAATGGCCCCTGCTTTCACCACCCAAAGTGCTGACAGATGACATTTGGCAGCCATCGATTCAGTAAGTAGAAGTGGATATTCACTCTAAAGCTCCTCGGATTTCACCGAAAAAGTAAATCCCCCAAAAACAACGGTCTTGCCACTTTAATTGTATGTTGAACTCTATGAGTGTCAAACCTAATGAAAGTGAAGAAAGATAAGAGAAAACATATCCACCCAAAAAGTTTGAATTCCTTCCGTTTGGGCCAATATTTTGTTTTTTTATCTCCAAAGGGACGATCTAAAATAAGCTTCACAACATTCCTTTGATAAAGCTGAAATGATGTAAAACTCTGCAGAGGATTTCTTGGCTGGTATTCTCAACTTGGGTTTACACAATGTTTCTTAAACCTGCACTGCCTTGTTAATGTGTCATACTTAAACAGATAACGAGGCAGATTTCTCATATGCTCCAAAAATGTGTCTTTAGGAAGCCTATGGGATTTGCAGAGAATGACTGATGGCTAAATGAAAAGAAACAAAGTTTGGGCATAATCTCTGAACATTTTGGGTAGAAACCAAATAAACTCCTTTAAAGGACATGGGGAAAAAAATAGTTGCCACCCTTTTCAATACTTGAAACGCAGCAACCCCCAAACTATGCTATCCACCTTTGATTCAGTGCACTCGTACTTTGCACCTAGTAGACAAAGTAAGATAACAACACGTTCATGACGCAGGGTCACAGAAAGGCAAGATGGTCAGAAATAATATGAGTTGTGGACGGTTTGCTAACTTAACTGCCTTAATTTTTAGCTGGCTTTGTGAAAATCGAGACAGCTGGGACTTAAAATATGACATTGTTTGTCTTGTTGTTATCGCCTGTAATCCATAAGTCACCTTGGCAAAGCTTCTCACAATGCATCTGCAAGACCTATATAACTTTACGGATGACTATGCCTTTAAATTTAACTATGCCTACAGCTACCGTCCAGAAGGTGTAGTCATTCACCTGAAGTGGTAGTACCTTGTAGCTTCAATTACTGGCCTCCAAAAGATATGCTCTTCAACCCTAAACCAGCACATTTCCTAATTATTTCCCATCATATTACACAGGACAGCCATAAGGCATAAAGAAAATCAAATAACATTGACAGGCTGCTTTCTCATACAATGATGTTAAACATGCGCACATTCTTCTAAAACTCCCAAAGAGTTGCTCCTTAAGGATGTGAGACTGAAACAAGCAATGATTCTATACACACAGGAAGTCATCGCCACGGTCCTAAAGAGGATCGCAATAAAGTTGTTGGGTTTGGGATTAGGCTCCCACCATGGAGTCATAAATTATTTCTCCCAGCTATATGGATACAATGTGACCAATATAGGCATTTCTACAAATCCGTCATCTCATTCTTTAAACCTGTAAAGAAGTCCCTCGTCAAATCAAATTCTATGTCCTTCAAACAACAGATGCAATGCGTAGACAGACAAATGTCAAAATATCTACAGTGTCATGCCAATTCTCCAAGGACCATGTGAATGAAACCCAACAAGCCTAAGAGAGAACATTAGATGTAATATACAACAGCTACGTGTAGGTCATCGATGTGGACACCGGACGTAGTGAAAAGATAAGCTGGTGTTCGTTACAATACATAAACAGACAGGTTACTTCGTAACAAGCATTTCTGCTGCTATAGCAATATGAAAGGCTCATTGTTTCTACACTACAAGAGACAGTGTACTGCCCAAACCATATGACCATGCCTAAAAGTTCTCAAGAACTATGCAGTGAAATACCAGCATATTTTCTTCCTAATGCTGTTGTTGAAATACTGTACAAGTACTTAAAAAAGAAACTTTACGCTGCTGTATAAAGTGACTTTTACTGTCTAGGGGTTTTGCAACAGTAAACTCATACAGAAATCTTTGATCTGTAATGTGAAGTTCTAAAAAGGCTGAAAACTCAAGTCACTAAACACCACTGCTACATGTCTGAAACATGTGTCTACGCTACTGAACAAGACTAATGGCTACAAACCCGCTAGATTGAACAGCCTCATTTTTTGTTTAATGTACTGGCATTAATGAATTTGCCTTTTTAGGGAAGGTATGAAATGTCAGCCCTTCGGCTGACATTATATTAGGTCTATGACATAACTGTCAAACCTACATAAAACTATCTTGCTTCCCGTGGAGACTTTCCAAAGTAAACCTGGGTGCGCTAGGTGATTCTAAAGCTTGTCTGACTGTTGGCTATACATGTCACAATACAATAAAGCTGCAGAGTGCTCAGTGAAGGTATGACAGATGATTACATCCTTCCGTCGGAACACGAGACGCTATGTTTTTTGTGAAGGAAGCTAGCGAGAAGTTCATAGAGCTTTTTTGGGGGACTTTTTGAAACACAAGGCGCAAGGATCTTCTAGTCTCTCCAGCTGTTATTTAAGGAGTAGGCTACAACATGTTCTCCAGCTGTCGATAAACTACAATCCCCATGAACCTTCTTACTGAGACTTGTGTGGTTGTCAATCAACAGCTGGAAAGGTCACTGGTTCCTATTCATGAAGCTTTTACACAAGAAAAATATCACAGCACCAGATGTCTCTGAGCATTCATGTTCAATGCCAGACAAGCGTTTGTAAATATCGGGTATGGACCAACAGTTGTCCGTGTCACAGCTTCTCTCTTACCGTAACAGCTAGAAGGGGTTAAAATAAACCTGAAACTGAAGTATTTTGGGATGGGGATGCAAAGTTCTCAAGCCAATAAAAAAAGAAAGATACACAGAGTATGGGAAAGGAACTGCTGAAGCATATTTTATTTATGATATGCATAAAATTGACAAAGCCATGAACAGAGCTTCTAATGTCAACATGATGTCACATTGCACATTTTAAATACAGCAGCTACAATACCAGATAACGGCACTTACTGCAAACATAACTTTCTACATTATACCAGTATATATA
>VKOC01020938.1:0-23656 GCA_009364415.1 Spea multiplicata | reverse complement strand
ATATACACACACACACCAGTGTATATATATATATACACACCAGTTCTCCCCCCTTTCTCCCCATTTCTTACCTTATCTTCTGTCTTCTATCCAGTTGTGGGAGCCCGAGGTCTGGCAATTCAGACCTCGGCTTCCCTGCTCTCTAATCACTACGCGCCGGCTATTGATGCCGAGCGCCGGGACATGACGTCATCCCTGCGCTCGGCATCAATAGCCGGCGCGTAGTGATTAGAAAGCAGGAAAGCCGAGGTCTGAAGTGCCAGACCTGGGGCTTCCCTGCTCCCTCATCACTACGCGCCGGCAATTGATGCCGGGCGCCGGGACATGACGGCATCCCTGCGCTCGGCATTAATAGCCGGCGCGTAGTGATTAAAGAGATTGGTGGCTTCACGGGAACCTCCGGCTTGGTAAGTACCCGGCGTATAAGACGACCCCCCACTTTTAAGAAGATTTTTGGGGGTTAAAAAGTCGTCTTATACGCCGGAATATACGGTACATTTTCTACACTAGCTTTAACTTTAAACTATAACTAAAATGTTAAGGCTATTTTAAGTTAATTTACTTCAATATTACATAACACAATGCATGATTTAACTACCTTGAAGAACAGTCATTTTCTTATAACGATTTCTGGAGATAAAATTAAAATAAACTGTGTTTGAGCAATGCGTGCATATTCATTGCAGTATTTTTTGGAAACCTATGATCTAAAAACATGCAAAATAGATGTTTTAGTGTTTAGTATGTAATATAAAGTCACTGCCTAAAATTTGAAAACCTTCATTTTATTTTTGTTTTTGTGTTTTCTGACACCACACAGTGAAGTGCTATAAAAAAACTGAATACATCTGTGCTTACTTTCCCAATGGTCTTAAAATGGAGCACAAGTGCTTCCTAACTATTTGTCACCAAATTGCTATGCGCCATTAATTGTACAATATGCTGCATTCACATGCGGACAATGTTAGCTTCCAAAACAAATCATTAAGCAAAACGGACAAAAGTGCTGAATGGTACACTTAACACTGCAAGCTGGGCCTCACCGACCTCTCATCTGGTTTAACCTCATGCTGACGAAACAGCTGTCCATGAGTGGTGATCTGGCTACTGCACCTCTTACCTGAGTTTTATCTAAAGGCTGTCTTGTACAGCGGGCAATCACTTTCAAGGGTTCCATGTATAAAGTGGATATAGAGGCCAAAGGTGATCATTGTTGACCTTATTTGAATGCACCTACCCAGAATCCCTTGTGGCAGCACCATGAGATTTCTGAGGGGAAAAACAAGCCTTCTGGCTTGTCTGGTGTCTGTAGATAAGTGTTTAATAATGTTTCTACTACCACCTTAATTTTAAGGGGAAGGGCTTTCCATCACCTTTACCCACCATAACTTATGTTATTGGTATTTCTGGTTTAACTAGGAAAGCAAACTCAATCACTTAGGCACTCCTTGTTACATACCCTCAAACAAAGCAATGCATCTGTTTCCAATTTAGGATGGCACAAGCCCATTAAAGAGCTACTTAAAATAATATAATACAGTTTATTTTTTTAATTTCAGCTGTGTGATAATCAAAAATTATCACACAGCTGAAACATTAGTTCAGTGTTTTAAAATAAAGTAGAACCGCAGTGTAAATCACTTTACATTTATAGAACTGATGTCAGCACTGTGGAACAACCGCCAAAAGTATGTAAGCAACGTATTAAGTATCACTAAATGGTTATTTCTATGATACTTCCTTTTAATAATGTCTCAAGTTTAAAGGACAACTGTAGTGGGACAAAAGTGTTTCTTTAAATTCTTTAAACTCTTATAACATCAGATCTTCTGTAAAACTTAAATGCAAGAATATAAAAAATACCCTTTTTTCCAGCTCCCACACTCTCCATACAGTCTTTTGTGCACATCCATATTGAGCAATATTTCGGTCAGATCTATCCCATGATGCGCGTCCCAGTCTGTATGTGGTGTTTTGCGCTTGTGCGGTGGCCATTTTGGTTATTGGCAATAGCATTACGGCCATTTTGGTTATTGGTGGAGACTATTTTGTCTGGCATACTTATGGTTAAAGCCGGAAGCAGGGGCGTAACTAGAAACCTCAGGGCCCCGGTGCGAGAATCTGTTAAGGGCCCCCCCCAACCCATCTATCCCTTTCTCACTATCTACCCTCTCCCTCCCTACCCCCCCTTCTCACTATCTCCCCTCTCCCCTTCCCAACCCCTCTTCTCACGATCTACCCTCTGCCTTCCCTACCCCCCTTTCTCACGATCCACCCTCTCCCTCCCTACCCCCCCTCTCACGATCTACCCTCTCCCTCCCTACCCCCTTCTCACGATCTTACCCTCTCCCTCCCTACCCCCCTTTCTCACGATCTACCCACTCCCTCCACTACGCCCCCTTTGTAGGTTCACTTACCGTCAACTCCTGGTGGCGAGGCATGAGGCGCTTTGTCTCGGGTAGCCGGCGCTTCACCCACAGGGACCCGAGACAACGTCTTCACGCTCCCAACACTGCACTCTGGGCAGCACTGACGCAGGCGGTGGCGGCAGCAGGGGCGGGGAGCAGAGGAGTCCTGGATTTCTGTCAGTCAGGGGGGCCCAAGAGGTGCCGAGCGGTCGTTTTCAGCAACCACTCGCTACCCCTTGGGCCCCCCTGACTGGCAGAACTCCAGGGCCCTGTCGCAGTCGCGACCCCGGTAGCTCCGCCACTGGCCAGAAGCACTTCTACAGTTCCTAGCCACTATACAGTTCCAGAACATTACAACTAAGTCCTGGTCAGGCACAGGGCATGGGAAATGGTCATCCAGCAGGTTGGTAACAGCAAGGTGTCGTTATACTCCAAGAGGAAACAAAGAAACAGGGGAAAACAACTCCAAATAGTGTGAACAGTCTTCTGCAACCCTAGTTTTGTGACAAAACTATGTGCTGGTGAAAGTGAATATTATAAATCCCCAAACTAAAAAAAAAAAATCAATAACATAGAATACTTCCCTTATTTTACAGCCGCAACCCTAGAAAAAAACTCTCTGGATGTTGGTAGCAAATATACCAGTCCATGTAGGGGTGCTTGTATTATCAGTAAAGGCAAGATCAATCAGGACAGTTCTCCACTTGCAATGCAAGATGCTGCTTGTTTGTGTATACAGTTATATTGAGAGTCCTGAGTGGTATATTTATAATTCCAACGGAGCATAATATTAAGGCGTGGGAAGATAATTGCATCCCTGATGCTTATGATGGCATAATTACACTAATCCAGACTATAATTTTTCATAATTTTCTCTCTGAAAATTAATTTGACAGTTTTGCGTCTACTTTCACTTACCATTATGTTCCAAATCCCATGCAGTTGCTTTATTAATGGGCGCCTGCATGGAAATTATTTAGATTTAGGTTAGTTTGAGGGGAAAAATATACCATGAGATACTTACCAGGAGCTGTAAATTCATGCCTAAAGTATAATGTGTGTTAAAAAAAAAACACAAAAAATTGACAAAGACTGGTAACAGAATTAGTGCATGGAAAGTGTTAAAATACAAGCATTTTAAATACTCTGGGACCAGTGGCGTCTCCACCTTTGATATTTAGGGGGCACATGGGGGGGGCAGGGACCAATGTCGATGTGTTAGACATCCATCAGACCGTGATTATTTTTCATTCTTTAATATTAGACCCTACTGCCAATATATACTAATATTATACCCTGCTGCCGAGATATATATAAATATTAGACCCTGCTGCCGAGCTGCCGAAATATATAAATATTAGCCCTGCAGCCATATATATTGATATTAGCCCCTGCTGCCGATAATATAAATAGTAACCCCTGCTGTCAATATATTAACATATTACCTGCTTATATATATATATATATGAATATTAGACCCTGTAGTGAAAAAATTGGACCCTACCCAAGCATTTCTTTGGGCCCTTTTCCACTCTCCCTAGCATGCACTCCCTCCGCTACCACACCAAAAAAAAATATTTGCCTCACTGACTGCAGATCAGGGGAAGACTGTGAGAGTCAGTGCGATCCTCTCCCCCATAATCATCCCCTTTGTCCCCTCATTCACTAAAAATACCTCTCTTTTACTTACTCCCTGTAGTTCAGGTATAGATCAAATAAACAACACATGGAAACAGCACGTGCAACTGAATAAGACATAAAAACCCTGCATTTGCAGGTATACATAAATAATGTATGGAAACATAGCATTGCAGGTATAGATTAACAGAACATACAAACCCAGCATTGTAGGTATAGATCAACTGGAAATCACATGTAAACTCAACACTGAAGGAATAGATCAAATAAACAACACATGGAAACAGCACTCCAGGTATTGATCAACTGAATAAGACATAAAATCCTGCATTTGCAGGTAAACATAAATAATGTATGGAAACATAGCATAGCAGATAAAGATTAACAGAATAACACACAAACCCAGCTTTGCAGGTATAGATCAATTGGAATTCACATAAAAATTCAGCATTAAAGGTATAAATAAAACCCCCTAAATTACAGGCATAGATACAAGTTGCACACCCCAAAGCCATTCCTGGCGTCCACATTGGCCACATAGAACCCGACCTGCACCCAAATCACACACACATAGGACGTGCTTTGTGGTCCCCAAACAGCCCAGCATGAGTCAACATTTTCCCCAAACAGCCAAACGTACGCCATCTTTGTCCCATAAACACGCTACCTATGCCATCTTTGTCCCCAATGCTTAAACACCCTGCTTATACCATCTTTGCCTTTTTGACAATTATACATCTATGATACACACACTTTTACAGTCACTCACTAATTCACTTTCATTCACATAATCATTTATTATTTCACTCTTTCACACAAATTGTTTACACATATTCATTAATGAATTCTCACAAATGCATTACTTCTTTCACTCATTCACACAATGCATCCACACATTAATCCATTCACTCTCTCTCTCATTCTGACTCTTTATTTCAATATTCTTGCTACCCTCCCTTCTCCCTATCTCCTCCTCTCCCTCCCTTCTCCCTATCTACCCCTTCTCACTCCCTTCTGCCCTATCTACCCATTCTCACTCCTTTCTGCCCTATCCACCCCTTCTCTGGCCGAAAGGTTCACTTACCTGCTGCTTCACTGCCGAGCGCTGGAATATGGGAATATGACGTCATATTCCAGCGCTCAGCATGAAATGCCAGCACTGCAACCAAGGCAGAGGGCTCGCAGAGGAGAGTGAGAGGCGCCGAACGGTTGCGACCGCTTGGCCTCTCTCTCCTCCGGCTGCACAAAAAAAAAAAATGAAGACGCCGTTCCAATTAGGGGGGAACACGGGGGGGGAGCATGATGTTCGCTCCAGAATTTTCATTTTGGTGCATACCCTAGGATAAATAGAACAATTTCATTTTTACTTATCCAGAATCCTGAATTTGTAGTCACAAAACTTTCTAGGCCCAGAAATCAGTCAGAGGAAAAGTAAAGGTTTGTGTCATTTACTTTATTTTAATCTGCATATCTTATTAAAGGCTATATTTTCTCTCAGTGAAAAATTAGTGCGGCCTACGCACATATACAATTCTGATGAAGTGGCAAACATGCATGGGCAGATATTAGGCTATTATGAATAATAAGCTGCCAATAAGGTTTAAAGGTTTTATAGTAGGAAAGACAGGCAGCTGTCACAATTCTATATTTTACAAGCTATAGATACTTATAATAACTTCTTTTAGACATGCTAGCTTTGAATATAGGTTTCCATTAGTTTACATTTCTGAACACATCAGTATTTATATTAATAAATAAACAATTGCCAGAAACTATGTACAGTTTTTAAACTTGTGAACCATGGGAGAGTTACCCTAAAACACAATCTGCAAATTTCTGCCATAAGGCTTTAACAGGTGTGCAGGTACTGTGAAGCAGTAGTTTAGGTATACACTTTATCCGCTATTAAATTCCTAATTTAATTCATATACACATCTTAAAATGTAATCTGTTTGCGTAGTAAAAACATGATAATGTATTTAGGACCACAATTTGATTACCCTGAATTAAGTAAAGGGGGTGCTACTATTAATACTGAGTTATGATGGGGTTCTACATCTTTTGTTCTACAAACATTTTCACAAACCTTTAACGTCAGAAAAGATAGAGAGATAACTACAATAAGTACAATATAGAGCTGAGGGGCAGTTAGTACAAGGAGCGCCTTGTAAATCTTCAAAAATAGTATGAAGTTGCGAATTAATGCTGTGCCCATAGGCTGATATGGCTGCATAGTTAACAATACTGCCAATCCAGTGACAGATTGCATCATGTAGTATGTGCCTGGGGCCACCCTGGGAAGGAGTATATAACCAAGGTTGATGAACTGAATAATCATAAATTGCATCTGAACCTATATTGACTTGTTTAAATAAAGTTTTGAAATGCATTGTGAGAAAAAGGCCAGAAACAAACTTTGATAAATATTATCCTGCTCTCTCTGGATCTAAAGTGTTGTCTAACATAAAGGAATGTTTGCACAGACCATTAAGTCCTTAACAGGAGCAGGGCAGATGTTGTTGTGTTAAGCTGTTGATAAGTTAGATGTGTCTGTGGTAACATATAACAATACATTACAAGAAAACCTTAGAGGTTCCAGCCACGATCTGATCTACAAGGGTCATAAATCAAATTATGCATTATATATATTTAATAAAAGATGCAGAAAAAACAAGAAGTATGCAAATATTTAGGTGGTATTGCATTATGTTTAAGTCAAAGAACAGAATTAGGTATGCATTAAATAAAACTGAGCAAGGAACAAGCATTACCATATTTGCTTGATTATAAATAAGACAACCCTGATTATAAGAAGACCCCCCAAAATCTGAATATTAATTTAGGGGGGGGGGGAAGAAAAAGCCTGAATATAAGACGACCCTATAGGAAAAAAGTTTTACTAGTAAAATGTTAATTCATGTAAACTATGTAAACAATTTTTTTAATAAAAGCTATGATTGAGTTATGCACATCTGTCCCCAGGCTTGCCACTCTGCCCCAGAAATGCCTTATACTCCCTATATGCCACTATGCCCCATGATATGCCTTTTAACCCTCTAAATGCCACTGTGCCCCATGATATGCCTGTTGACCCCCTATGGCCATTCTGCCTCCAGAAATGCCTTATACCCTTATATGCCACTCTGGCATTTAGGGGGTTAAAAGGCATATTATGGGTCAGAGTGGCGTATAGATGGTTAAAAGGCATTTCTGGAGGCAGATTGGCATAAAGGGGGTTAACACACATATCTGGAGGCAGAGTGGCATTAAAAGGCATATCATACTCTGCCTACAGAAATGCCTTATGCCCCGCATTTAACACTCCCCTCAACCAAAATTACCAGTGCTTCCGACTCCCTGGTGTGTAGTCGGGGCAGCGGGTAGACGTCTACGCGATCCGCATAGGCAACTTTTTTGATGCAGCCCGAAGGAGGCGCCATTAGCAGTGAGGGTTGTCTGCGTCCATAATGCATACACTCCCCGGCTGTCAGAGAGGAGAGTTCCCCGCACCGCTGTGGGGAATTCTCTCTGACAGCCGTGGAAGGTCTGCGCGATAGACACAGACAACCCTCACTGCTAACAGCACCTCCTTCCGGCTGCAGCGGAAGTTGTCTACGCAAATTGCGTAGACGTCTACCCGCTTCCCCGACTACACACAAGGGAGTCAGAAGCACCAGCAGCGGAGGTTACCAGACAGGAAGATCTAAGACCCCTGCAGCACTGCGGGGGATCTGGATCTTAGTCTCATAGTCAGACCTCTGTTTGAGGTCTGATTATAAGATGACCCCGATTATGAGAGGGGGGTATTAAAAATCTCGTCTTATAATTAAGCAAATACTGTATTTATTTTTGGGATAAATGACTTAGTCTTGTAATATATTAACAGTTGTATATTCAGCATAGATAATATTGCTAATATTTTGAAAAGCTACAGCTACAGTAACAAATATATTCACTATATACATAAGAGAATATCTGCTTAAGGATTAATCACAACTCAATAATTTCCAATCAATTATTCATTCTTACTGTAAAAACCAATGTTTCATGCTGCACTGATTGGCCAACATGGATCACTACAGTATCTGCCACCTGAGAAAATCATTGAATTCATGAATATGGATCATTTCAGTGCAATAGCGTTAACAGATTTTCTAATCTCCATAACCACCAATTGGACAATCCTGCTGATTGCTCCAACAGCTCTTTATACAAACCACACCATTAAGGATATGTAGGAATAGCATTTCTGTTGCATCATCTCTTAGTGGATTATTTAATTGGTTATGGTAAGAAATTGGATCACTTTTCAAACTTTGTAACATTCATATTTTATACATAGCCCCCTATTCCCCCTGCTTCTGAAATTGCATCATACTTACCATTGGTTTGTGTTTTGACCCTTAGACACACAACAGTGATTGGCAATACAGCAGTATATGCTGGAGCATGATGGCAATATACATATGTATAAGTGAAAATAGAAAGGCTTCCCAGTAGCTTACACACACAAGATGTGGATATATGAGACATAGACAAAGAGGTGAATCAAAGACCCAAGATGTTCCTTTTGGCCCCATCTTCAGTGGACCAAAACAGCTTACTTTAGCAGCTGGCATAACAGTCCAGTTGTCACACCGATCTAATGTTGTGGATACCATGATTGCATATGACCATTCATGGAGGCGTCTCTACTGAATCTCTACTAGTGTCATCATCAGTGACAACTCAATCATTGGTTAAAGAGCTTCTCATACCCCTTGGCCAATGTTACTTTACAGCAAATTCTGTGTATGCTGTTACTAAAAAGTAAAGTTTTGTGTACAGTGCACCACAAATGATTTAGAGGACACAATCTTTTTTTCACATCAGCTAAACAGTAGTAGTATTTAATGGATATTGGCACCAGTGAAAACAGCACTGTTTTTCTGCCCTTGCAGAATTAAGCCCATGGTCAAACATTTTCATTCCAGTGTGCCTTGATCTAGGATCTCAAACCTGTTTACTTCCAGCACATAACGAGGAAAAATAATAGACCTCTTATTTGTTTACACTTTATTATACTGTTGTTTTTTTCCCATTACCCAGCCCCACTCAAATCACTTGTAGGATATCCTACTAAGCAGGCTACTGGGACTCAGCTGGAGGCATACATGGGATTTAAAACCTGAAAGCAACCATTTGCTGTACCATTCTGTCTCCTTGTTCACTTAAACAGCAGCTCAATTTGCACCTTCACCATTCCACATGGTGATGTCTGTCTTCCCTGCTGTGTAGTTCTACTAATTTGCAGTTTATTATTACAAACTTAGGCATCGAATTAAAAACAAAACAGCAACACTGAAAATGAACTTAAGTCCGTTAACCATCCAGTTGTAACAATATTGTCATAATGTAAAATGGATTGCAAGATGCCCTTCTACTTATTCTACTCTGTGCCTGAATGTGATATTTATCAGGATTATACCTATATACACTAGTGATGGCAACTTATAATATAACTTATAATATAATTATGTGCAACAACTGTCTATTATATATGCTAAGGTCTTCAAAAGAATAGCACCACCAAGTAAAAGACAACAAAATGCTAAGCGTTCCAATGGCGAGCAGATTTTTCTCACCTTTCATTTATTTCTCAAAAGCAATAGTTATCTAATATATGTGAACGTATAATGAACTAAACAAAGCACCATACAATAATTTATGGCGAGCATGTATCCTCTAGAAACAGAGTACACAGAAGTGTCTTAATACTGAATTATGCTGTAGCTACTGTAGGGTATACAAAACTTGCCAATCATTATTATCCCTTAAGGCCACTCTTTTTGACAGGGTCCTATGATCATATTGACTACATAATGTATTCCCTGGAACAATAACTAGAATGGACATTCCGAGACACGAATATTCAATGAAACAATGGTTGATAAAGAGGACACTACTGGACTAAATTCTGACAAATTAAGTTAAAGAAACGGTATTTGCTCTAAAGAGTTTATGGGAAGAGTATTAGGTATATGCAAAACTAAGATTGGTCTCACCTGCTTGTTTTTCTGACTTGGGTGGCCATGTGGAAATTTTTAGCAATGCCTACCTAAATGCAAAAAACTAACGAGAAAATATGTGGCATATGCGATAAATAATGTCACTTAAGTGAACACTAAAAGTTGCTTAGACTTTAAATCTCCATCATTAACTATATAAAATAAACAGCATGAGCATTAGCATTATTGTAAACCAATGTAGATTTCAATCATGATCTAAATATTATGAAGAAGATCTTGTAAAAAATTCACATTATGTAAAGCCGGTTGAGTTACATGTCCAGAGCCTTTTGGCTTTACTATATACTGTACTAGTTTCAGTCACTGCGTTGATGACATAGTCTTCGATACATTAAGTCCAATGGCATCCTCTCTGTAACACAAGTTCAGCTTTGGTCTATTTCCCCCAAAATCAGATACAATAAGTGCTCCCAGTTAAATGCAGATATACATATAACAAAATAAACAATAGCTACATTTTCTTATGAAGTAGCTGATGGGATGTTATAAACTCCATCCAGAATGATTAGATTCGTTAACCCTCTGGGAACAAAAAAATCCCATAAACCGAAATGCTAATTATAACACATCTGGAGGCTACTGTTGGACAATGTAAAGTTTGCTCTTTACATCAAACAGTAGATTCCCTTTTTTCTTTTTCTCCTTTCATATTCAATGTAAATCTAAATCAAAGGCCAGGCATTTCTAGTCAATACATTCTGGAGCTTTGACAACACTTAGAATACAGTAGCCCGTTTTGTGAGTAAGGGCTGGCTCTCCCCAAGATTGTATTGTACTGTGTTGCCAAAATAACCTCAAGCTAGACTAGTAGAAAAATGTCAGGATATGCAAACACACACACAGGCTTTTGTTTAATATTTACAGGAAAAAAGAAGTGTCAATGCTAGGTATTTCAGATTCAAGTATTATGGAAATTATCCCTGCCCGCAATGTTGCAATGAGTGGGTGCATGAGAAATCCTATTTAAACATATGGATTGAACTGTTTCGTATGTTGCATTCTATAATTAACAGTAAATCTAATATTTAACACTTAGGGTTCATTTGCCTTGTGTGCTACAACATTTGTTACATGGCTACGAGGCAGGGTTAACCTAGGGTTTGTGACCTATTGACAGACATTTATGTACCTTAGTAATTAATTTTGAAAAATAATGTATTTTATTTAGCCAATTTATGAACACATTTTCTGTTGCTTCTATGCACATTGGTGTGACATTTACGGCTATAGAGGTGTGATACACTGACACTCAGCAAACATTCTAAACTCATAGAAATGATGGACATCAGGGGAGAAAAACGGTAAAAAGATTAGGAACAGCAGAGGGGCATGTGTTATGTTTTTAAAAATGGTTTACTAAAGTAAAAAGAAGATTAATTTACAGTTTAATATAAACACCTACAGTGTTTGTCATTAGCATTCTAATTGGCTATGGATAATTAGCCCATGTAAAGATAAAAAGACTACAAGGTTCCAGTATACCAAGTACCTCAAGTTCCACAATAGAACTTCTTGCTTGATTCTGTCACTATACAGCCAGATTATTCTTAGACAGCAAAACATGACAGGTCTTGATGATGTTAATTTTATATCACTGCATGCCCATCAACCAAGTGGCAATAAAGACCTGCTGACTTTGGCAGTTTTGGGAAGATAATCATTTTATATAAGTTGCAACGCCCCAAAAAGGAAAGATGAAATTTAGACCAAGTTGTAAAGGAGCGCTCCATTTTGCGTAGCAATGGAACAAAGCTTAGTTTATAGAAATGTCATAAATTAGTCGGGATATTAAGCCCCAGATATTTCAGTGGGAGAGGAAGTCCACTTAAACGGGAAGTTACCACCCCAATTCTGCCGAGCCTGTGGAAATATGGGGAGCACCTCTGTCTTTTGTTCATTGACCAAAAACCTCAAGGCTATAAGGAAATGCTCCAATAGTTGAAGAAGGTGAGGCAATCTTGCCTTGGGATCAGATAGGAATAATAAGAGATCATCAGCAAAGGAACCATTGTTCAATTTAGACAACCCAATCGAGATACCATGAAAATCTGCAGAACCTTTGATAATACGTATTAAGGGTTCGATTGCCAAGTCGAAAGAGTGGGGATAGTGTACAACCCTGTCGCGTACCCTCACCCAAAGAAAACCAACTGGAGTTAACATTGTTTACCGTTACTTGTGCCATGGGGGAGTGATATAGAGCTCTGAAGGCCTGAATAAATGGGAGACCAAAGTGGTGGAATTTAAAAAAAATGGATAAGATAAGACCAAGAAATTGTATTGAAGGCTTTATCCGTGTCACAACTTATTATGACAGCCCTTTGTTATTATTAAATTTAGAGGCCATGATAGCCGCAATCACATTTCTGACATTCTGGGTAGAATGGCGACCCTTCACAAAACCTGTCTGGGAAGGAGAGATAATCTTCATTAAGATAGGCTGTAAACAAGCAGCCACAATTTTAGCAAAAACGTTTAGGTCCTTATTTAATAAGGAGATAGGTCTGTAGGAGGATAACAGTGCAAGATCTCTATGAGGCTTGGGAAGAACAATAATCCTGGATGCCATAAATTCTACGGGAGGGGTACCATCAGCTAGAAAACAATTGTAAATCTCGGCAAGATGTGCTGATACATAGGTGATACCAGTGGTCTATATAATAACTCTTGTTGTTCCTCTGTTATATTCGGAAGTTTCGCAATAAATTCTACGGGAGGGGTACCATCAGCTAGAAAACAATTGTAAATCTCGGCAAGATGTCCTGATACATAGGTGTTTACGAGCTTATATTATTCTGCACTAAGACCATCAGGGCCTGGGGTTTTATTGTTGGGGAGAGTTTTAATAATAGTTGCAATTTCTAAGGGTTTGGCAAGCTGCTCCCTATCAGCCGGCGATAATTTGGGGATCTTAGCTCTAAGGAAAATATGAGAAACCATAGTCAAGTCAGACGGATCTTCTTTATAGAAGTTCTCAAAATACTAACATTTGTGTGATATTGCTAGGGTCTGTTACCACCTCCCAGGCAGCATTGCAATTCGTACAACAGGGCGATGAGTTGATTAGTCAAACTAGTGTCGAACTAGGTTAGCTAGAAGTTTCCTGGACCTATTACCCCATCTAAAGAAAGTATTTCTAGCATAGTTATGTGAAAGTTGAGCTTTTTCATGAGCCCAAGCCTCAAATAACGATTTAGTCTCCTTGTAAATCCGTGCCGTGTTAGGTGTATTAAATGTTTTGTGAGCAACATACTCTCGGGAAAGATCATTTGTTAGTGCCTCAACCTCCCTCCGGTGCCCCTTTACATAGGCAATAATATGCCCCCCTCATTACAGATTTGGAGGCCCCCCCAGAACAAATCCAGATCGTCCAGATGGACATGATTGTCGTCTACATAATCATTCCACTTTGAGATCAAATAGGTCCTGAATGCCTCGGAGTGATAAAGATAGGTAGGAAACTGCCAGTTGCGAGAAGTTTGAAGGGAGATGTTCAATCGAACATCCAACCAAATGGGAGCATGGTCTGAGACCATTATTTGGCCCACCGTGGCATCTAACAAACGATGTAAAAGCAGTTCTGGAATAAATAATTCTGGGGAATGAGTCATGGGGGTTGGAGTAAAAAGTATACAATTGGGTTAAAATATCTCCAGCTATCCCTCGAAGAAAAGTGTTTCCTGCATCGGCAGGGAGGATAAGGCCGCCGAACGTTCAGATCTCCCTGAAAAATCCAAGGAGGAGTTTGCCACAAAAGTCACCTCCTAGGATAATATTAGAAGCAGACATTCCCAGAAGGAGCTCATAGACTTTGTTAAAAAAAAACAGTATGACCAATAGACGGGGCATAGACATTAACCAGCATAAATGTTTCAGTGTATAGTTTAACAGTAAGGATAAGATACCTTCCATCTGGGTGTTTAGTCACAGACTCAATCACAAAGGGCAGCCTCAACCCTGAACCGACTCCTCGCAGTACACGAGAAGCCTGCAACCAGCCAAGCCAGGGGAGTCCCAGTGATACCCCATGGTGTCCATAGACCAATGCACATACATAGTACACATTGCAATAGAAAATAACACTTTTCCCATTTTTGTTTTTTAGAACCGAAACATGGCGTTTAGAATTCTACGCCAGACAACAAAACAAGACATATAAACAAAAAAACGGAACAAAAGGAGGTAAATCAGCAAGAGAACAATGTTTCCAAGAATACATAGGATCCGAGCCCAGATCTCGACATGGTCTCCACTATTAAAAAACTCTAGACCTAGGAGAAGCGGATGGAGAAAAGCGAGACAGGGAACGAGGGGAGGCTGTGGAGGGGATTCTGGATCCTGCAGATGCCCTGGCCGGGGACTGAGAAGAAACAGCAACTTCTTGCAGAAAATCAGACGCCTTCACCGTAGTGTCAAAGAAATTAGGTTTGCCGTCATGGAAACCGTGAAGGATAAAGAAGAGCAAATTTCACTTTTTTGTTATACAGCTCAGAGCAGATCCCAGAGAATTGGTGCCTCTTGGCAGACACTGCAGCCGAAAAATACTGAAGGAGTTTCTGGTTGTTGTAATGAAAGGAGGGGGATTTTCGGTACGCCTCCAGTATCTTCACTTTCTCGGTATAGTTCAGCACCCGAAAGATCACAGCCCTGGGGTGTACTGTGGAAGAGACCGGTTCCATCCCCACATGATGTTCTCGCTGAATTATCAGCTGGCCTTGAGGGCAAACAATTCCCAAGGTTTTGGGGAGCCAAATTGCAAACAGATCATGCAGCGCTGGAGTCTGGGCCTCCTCCGGCAGCCTTACAAGGCGAAGATTATTTATATACAGTATATATGTACATATATTATATACATATATTATATACAATATATATACAGTTCATATAAACTAAAATGGGAAATAAAGTATTGGGAACCTACATTTATTATTGATTTCAGGTGTTGGCCACTTTAAGTGGTCAATAAATTCAAGTCTGGTACTGTGATAGGATGCACTTTCAGTTCAGTGGTATATTGGAACACACAACCGCTGCTGGGAGTACTGGCAGTGCTATTACAGTAGTGGTAAACCACTGGTGGTTCTGGTGGCACTGTGTTTTTTATCCATGCCTCCCATACAATAGCTTACAAAAATTCACATTTGATCCCACAAGGGACCAGCGCTAGACGCCCTTCTTGAGTCTTTGTTCAATGCCTATTTTGTCACTTCACATTCATCAGAGGGAGGCACTGATTGCTGAGACACACAAGCCTAAAAGTCATCAAAGCTCTGCTGAATCCCTGGATGTAAAGTTCCAAACTCCGCTTGCATTAATCAGCTAAAAACTGCATGGCATAAAGTGCATGGAATGGGTTTCCATGGTCTCTCAGCTGCATGCAAAGCTCACATCACCAAGTACAGGGTGCAGGGGACCTGTATCCTAACTTCTCTGATACGCTCAGTACAGCAGATTGTCTAAGCGCAATTAACGCAGACGTCCGGCAGCGGGATTCGAAGCATAAACAACCTCTCGCTGCCGGCACGTCTGCACGATGTGCTTTAACAATCTCCCTTGCCAGGATTTCCCACAGGAGGAGTCCCAGCAAGAAAGATTGCTAAAGCACATCTTGCAGACGTGGCGGCAGCGGAGGTTTTTATGCTCGCATCGCCGCTGCCGGTGAACGTCTGCGCGCACAATCTTCCTTGCCGGTACTTACCACTGGGGGAGTGCCGGCACGGGAGATTGTCTAAGCGCATTGCGCAGACGTTCACCGGTAGCGGCGATGTGCGTAAACAGTCCCTGCTGCCGGCACATCTGCACGATGTGCTTTAACAATCTCCCTTGCCGGGAATTCCCACCGGAAGTTGAGTACGCGTACTGCGTAGCTGTCCCCCGCCGGCCCTGCAAGACCCCGGGGAGTCTGCACAGATAAGTCTAGGGGGGGGACCTCTGGGGGTAGAGTGGCAGCATATTCAGGGGGGGGTCAGAGTGTCAGCATACCTCAGGGGGAGGGGCACATCTCGGGGGCAGAGTGCATATCTCAGGTAGGGATAGAGTGGCAACATGTCTGGGAAGGGCAGAGTAGCAGCATATCTCGCGAGGGCAGAGTGGCAGAGTAGCGGCATATCTCGCGGGGGCAGAGTGGCAGCATTTGTAAGTGTTTTTTTTTTAGTAAAAAAAAAATTTTCTTTAAAAAAAGCACCTAACTTTTAGGGTGCGGCCTATATTCGGGTGTGGCTTATATTCGAGCCAATACGGTATATATTACAGTATATGCATTATTTACGGTATATATATTACAGTACTATGACATATTTTATTATGTTTGTTTCTTATTTATGTATATTTGCATTATGTTATTTGTGTCTAGTAAGACTGAAGGATAGTGTGTGCTTTGGTTGTTCTTTCCATTAAAATGTATTTCACTGTTAGCAGCCAAACAGCATTAGAGATTCTTACATTAACCCTAGAATATCATCAATTTTTTTTATTACAAACAGCAATAAGACGCAACAAAGTATGAAATACATTCATAGGTTTCAAAATATCTTACCAGTTTGATCTCGCATAAAGACTTGTCATTGGACAAAGCAGCAAAAAATTTTCTCTAAAAGACAAAAACAAAACAATTTCTTTAATTCTGAATTTTTAATACTACTTCACAATATTTCTTTAAATTACAATTGAAGAATAGACAACATAACTCATTATTGAGATTATTTTTAGCATGTGAACTATGTTTTGCTATCCTGAAATTTTCATAATTTACTCATCAGATCCGTGCTGAGCTAGCCCTATTGTTTATAGTATCTTGGACAAACTATGTCTACAGGGCTTCCTACCATACTAAAACTGTAGTGCACCCCCAAATTAGACAACGTGGCATCCCTCACTGGAGCTGATAGAGGTTGGAAGGATATAGTCACAACATAATTGGTTGCATACTTGTGTATGCTAAGTAGTTGGCAGTCCCACTTATGGAGACAACTGCCAGAACAGCCTGGCAAATTTCCATTTCCAGCTCCTGCATCTCTCCTTTGGTTAACATGCCACTTTTGTGTTACATTTCATGGATGGCGGCGCGTCCTTTACAAAAAATAACAAAGTTGGAAAAGTTCGCCAGAGGGTCTCCAGACCCTCCAGAGAACTCTGGCTCCACTTGCAGGTTGAATACAAGTACTGCATTCAACCATGCAAGTCAATGAAGCCCAGCTTTCTAATCAAAATGTGATTAGTATAATATTTAAAAGTTAATTTAAAAAAATATAGAAAAAAAAGCCTAAAAAAAAAAGAGTGGTAACATTTAAAAATAACTGTGCATTAGGGGAACCATCCAGCAAAATGTAAAAAAAGTTCCAAAAAGTCCAAAAAAACAAAAACAAAACAAAGTTTATTATTATGAGCTAAGTGCTAAAATCAGCGCTGTATCTTCCCAAAAATCTTGACATGGAAAGAGTAAAAATAAAAGCATTTCAAATACCGAAGGGGTGTCTCATTTAAAAAAATGAATGTTTCATGCCCCATCCAGGCAGCGGAGCTGTTTCCTTTTGTAAGGTGTGCCCCACCCGTTTGTTATGTTTGTCTCAGTCAGCAGTCTGTAGGTATGTCCTTCTTGGTTTTGTGTTTAGATTCAATGTTTAATTGAATCTAAGCATACTATAGCCATATGATGTGATGGAATCTCCAATTCTTATCGTGTAATCCTAAGCTGGTTCCTGTATTCATGTTTGTCTGTCCCTTATGTACCTTTGTCCTCTTTTCCCTGAATCATCTGAGGATTTCGGTTCATCTCTCCTCTCCCCATGTCCCTGTTAACATTTCCTATCCTTGCTTAAAGGATCTCAGCTCCTTTCTCCGTCTGCTGTGTTCCTTGCCTTGTTCCCTGTACCATGTATCTATTGTCTGGTTATGTTCCTTGCTCTGTCCCTCTGGCTTGCTCTGTTCCCCTTGCTCGCTATGTTTCAGCTGTTACTCTGCTTAGTTTCCATACTCTCAGCCTGCAGCATCCTGCACATTTTTCTAGTGCTATGTCTCTCATGCCTGCTCCAGGGTGCCTGCAGGATATCTCCAAGTTTTTGTTTTGTTCTGGACAACATCCGCAGCTATGTCAGGGTGCTGGTATGTGGCTGCACAACCCTAGGTGCTCAATCATCCGGGTGAGTGCAGTTGCCCTGCACCAGGCCCTGTCCAACTCCGCTACTGCGCAATAACTCTTGAACTCCATCTTTGGGCGCTCTGGGTCATTACAGTTGTCTGTATGGACGCATTTCCTGACAGAATGGTGTGAAGGGGTAAATTGGAGTGGCCAGACTCAAAGATAGGGCATAGGCACAGACTGACCAAAATGGGGGGGGGAAGCGCACTTCCCAAATGTGCCCTTTTAACCCCAAACACCACACAAACCCATGCATGGGTGGTATCATTGTACTCGGGAGATATTGGGGTGTTTGATAGTGAGGTATACTTGGAGCTATAAATTTATGCCTGAAGTACAATTTGTGTGATAAAAATACCAAAAAAATACTACCACAAACTTTGGCAAAGGCTGTTGGTAGAATCTCATGCATGGAAAGGGTTAAAATACTAGCATTTGAAATACCTTGGGGTGTCTAGTTTTCAAAAATATATGGTTTGATGGGGTAAATTGAATTAGTCGGCTTCAAAGATGGCCCTTTTAGGACATGGGGCAGTAGGACCAGATGTAAAAGTTCCAGGTTAAAAAATGTGCACTTCCTAAATGTGGCGTTTTACCTCCCAAACAACCCGACAAACCCGTGCTAAACACATATTGGGGTGTTGCTTGTAAGTGATGTATACCAGGAGCTGTAAATCTATACCTGAAACGCAATTTTAGTGATAAAAAAACCACAAAAAAATTACTACCGCAAAGTTTGACAAAAGGTGGTAGTAGAATTAGTGCATGGAAAGGGTTAAAATACCAGCATTTGAAATACCTTGTCTAGGTGTCTCGTTATAAAATATATGGTTTGATGGGGTAAATTGCATTGGCCGGCTTCAAAGATACCGAAATAGCACATGGGGTAGAATGACCAGCTTTGGAGACAGAAGGGTTTTAAAATAGCAAAACGCTACTTATACTTATAGCCCAATAACCATACCTGGGAACTCTCCGGGTTTGCCCAGAGATTGCCGGGTGAAGCACTGCTTCTCTGGGTCAAGACCCGAATCCTCCTGGTTGTGGGAGTGTGTTCTTGACACGCCCTGCTCCCCGCCCATTTCCATTTAAATGATGTCAGCGGGACCACCTACTGATGATTGGGGAACTCCCACCCAGTGGGCAGTACTGGCCGCATCCCAGGTATACCAATAATAAAAAAAAAAACCACTGGGTATTTCTAAACTTAGGACAAATAGTAGAATCTATTTAGCAGTTTTTTTCATTAGTTTTTTGGATAAAAAAAACCAATATAGAACTTGTGTGGGTACACTAAGTGAGTGAGGGAAAAATTACATCTAAACACGAGCACCGCAAAAGTGTTAAAGCCTCGGCTCCAAAAGGTAAGACACAGCCTGGTCCTTAAGGGGTTAAGCTCTACTCAGGAACTGTATTTCAAGCACTAAAACACACTGGGCACATGCACAGTCCAATTCCCAATTGTGTCACCAATAAGGACACAAAAAGTAATTTATTGTTTTGTGGTGTCAACAAGCTAGAGGTTTTGTCTGAATTAATTCTAATATTTAAAAAAGCCTTAAAATAAGTTATTATTGCTGTATGAGCCTCAATCTCAACACTTTTACTGCTGCTCACTCTACCTCCTCCTTCATCAGTGTGTAACTGACAACTTAAAATGGCGTCAGCACACATATATCTAATGCTTGTGCCTTACCTTTGTAAATGTTGATTGGCCAGGGGAAAGAAAAAGTAAGGAAAAAACCCCACAGGTTCTTGGATCAGTCACAGCCATAACCATCAATGAGATTCGATTTTTTGCCCCCTCCCATGTTACAGGGATCTCTTTTGTCTCTGCCACTGTAGCACTTGCACCAATTCCTGTTTCTGAATCTGTAAGTGTGCAAAAATGGCTTTTACCAGCAATGTGAAGGATTATGTCAGGACACTTGATGCTGGATCAGGTAGGAGTCTCAATGTAGGGGCAGGTTCAGAATATGGCTGTAGGCAGGCTGATGTGTCCAGTTCAGGGCTGTGCTCTACTTTAGCTTTAGATTTTCTCTTGGGCGCCATCTTTAGGTGTTCAGAGAGAGGAGGATAAAAACAGACAGGAAACTGGAAACCCACTGGTAGGGCAGACGGCTAGGAAGCAGCCAGACAGGTAGGTATGCCTGGGACACACCAGAGTCTGGTACACAAATTGGGATAGTTGAAGTAGCCAAGTGTCATACGCGGAAAACAGATCAGATGCAGAAACGCGGTAGGTCAGTATACAGGGCCAGGAACACAATGCTCTAGCAATGAGGCTGATGCCTGGTTTATATTGAGCCTTGATTGACCAAACGAGGCGCAGATGTTTCCAGAGCATTAGTGAGTCTTGACTACTGCAAAACATTTCTGGTTGGCACTCCACTGTCTCGGCTCTCTCCTCTACAGTCTATCCTAAATGCCGCTGCTAGGCTCATCTTCCTTGCACGTCGCTCCTCTTCTGCTTCCCCCCTCTGTGAAACCCTCCACTGGCTCCCGATTACCTTCAGAATTAAATTTAAGATCCTGGTACTGACATATAAGGCCATCCATATTACTGTTCCTCCGTACATTTCTGAACTCATTAGCAAATACTCTCCTAATCGATCCCTACGTTCCTCCCATGGGCTAAGGCTCTCCTCCTCACTCATCACCTCTTCCTTTTCCCGTCTACAAGATTTCACTCGAGCTGCCCCATATCTCTGGAATCTACTCCCAAGGGACCTTCAGCATCCACCCTCCCTCCCGACATTCAAGAAACATCTAAAAACCCACTTCTTCAGAGAAGCATACCATCTTAGCTACTAGAACTTCCTTGTCATCGATACAACCACCACACTACCCCTCACCCTTTCGCTATGCCTTATGTTTGTCACCCAATTTCCCTCTAGATTGTAAGTTTGCGAGCAGGGCTCTCTCCACCAAATGAATCGGTTTGTCTTAGTCTGTCAATTCTTGTCTTGTCATATCCCTTGAATTTATGTATTGTATTAAGCGCTACGTAAACTGTTGGCGCTATATAAATAAAAGATAATAATAATAATAAGAGACAAGTCATCTACAGATGAAGGTAGGAGTGTTTCATGAAAAGGTCATAGAATCTCCCTTCTTCCCTTGTTAGAACGCCTATAATCCTTTTATCGATTGATGTAGCAGTCAAGTTACCAATTGGAGTCTGTATTGCAAACACGTTTGATTAATATCTTGTTTACTTTTTGTAGCAATGTTAGAACTATCTTCTGAGGATCCCAAGAAGCTGGCTCCTCAGCAATATTGGGACGGATATCTTTTCTGTGTGCCAATCTGAGATATTGTCATCACACATATCATATGATCGTCCTACCTATCTATTGAACAGAATTATGCCACCCATGGGGAAAGCCTATCCTCAATCTGTTCCTGAAACTGAAGCCTCGAAACAATATGTTAAGATAAGGGGTGTATTTGCTCCTCTTCTTCTTCTGCTGGTGCACAGTTTTTTCTTTGTTTTGAAGAAAGAAGGATCTTTAAGGCTTTGTACCGTATAACCATTAAGAACAAATAGACCCTTTCATGACAGGGTTTCTCAAAGCAATATGCCAGGGGGCTGAATGGAAGACTGTTTTTAACACAAATTTTAAGTGGGCTCTGGGGCAGGACAATTAAAACTAAAATTCACTTACTAGATGTGTGTATTTGTTCAACAAAAAAGCAGACTGATACGTGTTCCTATTATTATTATTTATTGCATCATAAAACACCATAATATTCTCTAGTGTTATACAATTAATAAATATAACAATTAATGCTTTACAACAAATTGGACTTACAGGAGGAACCAACTCAAACACTCTTGAAATCTTGTACTAAATAAGTTTAGTAATTACTGCTACAGTGACTGATGGAATTGTAAACAAGCAATGCAAGGGCTTTAATTGTCAGTGCTATTCCTTGTATGGTATTGTTAGGGAAGGTCAGCAATAGTGGCGGTAGAAAAATGCTGTGTGGGAAAGAAAAACACACGACCCTGCTTTAACACAATCAGGTATTTATCATTACTAGTTAAGCTTTTCAAGAATTTTATTTTACATGCATAAACTTCCCACTTGTAACAACAGAAAAGTCTGGTTATCTGCCACATATAATTTCACAGAAAGACTTCTTTTTTTTAGTTATTATTGTTTAGAATAAAGTAAGAGTGCAAAGGGATTTGGATAGCATAAAATTTAGTGGTGAACTAAGACCAAAACTAGACTAGAAACTATCAATGAAATTTAAACAACAAAGCTCTCTAGTGATCTATTCACCAAGAGGTCTCTACAAAAGACACAGGGTCATCAGTTGAGACTTGAGGAAAGGACATTTCAGCATCAGCATTGAAAAGGGTTCTTCACAGTAAGAACAGTAAGAATTATCTGCGTAAGGATGTATTATCTAACTCTGTGGATATTTTTAAGAAAGGTTTTTTGGGCCTTCTTTTGGATCAACTTTAGAAGTGGGTATGTGGTTGAACTTGATGAACTTAAGTCTTTTTTCAACCTACTATACTACACTATAATAAAGGGTAAACTAAAATGCAAACAACCTAAACAACTCTCATTGTCAAAAGCCTCTTTAGGAAAGGAGGTGTGCTTCCTCACTCTCATTTCAGCAAATGTGTGAAGTATAGCATTTGTGTCTATGTGACTGCATAGAATTTCATGCTGTATAGACAAGAGAGTTAGCATATTCAATTGGTGCTGTTGCATGGTTGACCGTAATCTGTTCTTAATCAAAACTAGCTTTGAGAAAGAACGTTTTCCATAAACAATTTGAAATAATGAGGTAAACATATAAACGTAAAATGATTATGTTTGGAAAATGTATTAAGAACATAAGAATAAAGCAATGGTACATTTGCATTTGAAATGCCCAATGACTCTCTTAATGCAGGTCCTTGAAAAAAAATAGGTGGTCAGAAGAGCTGCAAGTTGAGAAAGTTCTGCAGTTATAGATTCTTCTATATCTGAGGAGTAATGATTGACTATTTCTTCAGAAGGTCTTGATATTTCTTAATGTGTCATTATTTTCATCTTGGATAACAACTCAAATCTCTCTTACTTCCTTGTAAGATTCCAGTTGGCTGCCAGAGCCACAGAGAGTTTATTTACATGAAAATATTCTTGTGTGCTCATGCTTACTGAAATTATATCTTCCTTAAGGACCACTAAGTAATCAAGTACAACTAACCGCCTAGATGCATCAATAACTCAGGCCTTGGTTTCAGCGATCTGAAATCAGCACTTCCAAATCCGAGCATAGGCCCACCTATGACAGAGGCTTGTTACAAACCTAAGCAACTGGAAAATCGACGCTCCATAAATACTGGGGACATGGAAATGCTGCCTGCGCAGCATCCCTAAAGTTATCCAACTGTGAAC
>VKOC01020936.1:0-41269 GCA_009364415.1 Spea multiplicata | reverse complement strand
AATGTGTGCCTCAGTATATAGTGATAAGTGTTATGCTGTACAACCGTCAATGTATATAATGATAACAGTAATGCTGTACCACCTTCAGTGTCTGCGCCGGTATATAACGGTAGAAGCTATGCAGTTTTAAAGTGTATGTGGGGGGGGGGTGCCACATACAGGATCCGCCCCAGGTGCCAAATACTCTAGGTACACCCCTGACCCAACTGACCTTATTTCACCACATTCTATCTGTAGAAGAATATGAGACTTTTTTAAGTACTGCATTGAGCTAAGAAATTAAATTCATTTTTTTACAATCATCTTATTTACAGCTTCTAAATAAGAAATTGTGTTATTAACACAAGCCATTGTTTAAAAATACAGTTCTACAAAAAAACAGAAAATAAAGCACTTAATAATAACAGAATAAAATGCCCTCAACAGGTTCATCTGAAGTATAAGAAACAACAACCATAATCATCACAGTGTGAAAATTTTTACCATAACCATACCAGCATTGATGACGATATTATGTTTATTGATATAATTTGCAAAAACGGATCAGGATCATTTCCAAAAGCTATTTATTTATTTGTTTTTATTTTATATAATTTCCATCCTACTTCATATTAGCTTTTTATAATGTTTTTCCCATTAAATTGTCCATAAGCACAAACGTTTCTGTACTTCGTGTGTGGGTGAAACACGTATTGAAAAGGCTTGCCACAGGAAAGATATTATGCAAAGTGTCTCACCTGTTTACCTTAGCAACAGTTTCAGTTTACATGTGTGTGAGTGGGAAATAGAAACTGGTAGTTCGTATATCCTACCTAGAGAATCGCACACTCCCTGGAGAGGTTTCTGTTTGCGAAGATTTCTGATTGCATAGGCAAAGTCTTATGACATCACTCTTTAGAACGAATTTACAAATACTAATGATTTTTAAACACCTGAAAGGAATGCAGCATTTAGGGTGTGTTCTGAAACCTATTTTTATTTGTTGTATCATATTATGTCATGATTTTTCTTATTCTAAAAAATAACCATGTTACCTATAAAGAAAAATAAACCTATTGCGAACTGTTAAAAGTAGTACAATCAACATTACAACCAGTTTCTGCTGGTCAGTGGTGTAAACCCCTTGTCCTTGTCTCCTTGTATGGGTTAAAAATCGTTTAGAAAGGCTCCTTGCCACTGGAACGCACCAGTCCAGGTCGGACTGGGGCCCTTTCTAAACTATTCTATTTTGAACTGGAACTGGGGGACTGGAGGACAGGAACATATCAGGGTCACCTCACATGACCTCGCTGTGAAACTGTAGTAACTGTAATATCTGTACCTCAGATGTCATTTTAGGTGCTGACTGGCCACGTGAAGGGAAATGAAGATACCCTATGACCAATGTTCCCGGACCTCCAGAAACAAAATATTTGGTGAGGTAGAGTCACTAGACCCTGTGAAACTTGGGGTCGTTTAATGGTTGCGCCCCCTTGTAGTTGTCAATGGAAATTTACTTCAAACAAAAGTCTTTATCCTTAAATGCCCCAGAGACAGGGACCAATTTATCACAGGTAATAAAATATTCTAGCCCGTATTCCGTGTCTCTAAAGCCAGTTCAGTAACCCCACTGGGTATGTGTACAGTACTGAATATTCCAGGTCTGTTTTTTTCACAAAGCAAATAACAAAATATGCTTTCCTTCTTTCCTTATTGCTTGCTTCTGCTGTGTAAAATAAATAAGGATGTGGAAGGAAAGCTAATAAAAAACTAATTACAGATCAAGTAAAGGAAAATATAGTCCTGCATGTTTGCTAAAAAGTCTTTGTCTGACAGGAATATGGAAACATACTCATCCTGCTTAATTACAGACTTATAAATCCTCTCTCAGCTCATGTCGGATAAAGAGTTTTAGTGACAGTAGAGCATGTTTTTTTCCTTTGGTCTTTAAATATTCAGTAATGACAACAAGAAAAAGATTTGCAGCACACATGTTCGTACATACATTCGACTTTGTTATGTCTAGATTGGACTGAGAAAAGAAGACAGCAACAACAGCAGCAAGTTATTGTTATATGATGTCCTTATGATCTGCTTTCATTTATTTCAGATATTCACATTTAACTTCCCAGGGTTTCTCAGCTACAAGGCTCACTCACAGTTACCACACAGGTTGTCTGCATTGCTTGGGAATTGTAGTGGTTCACTGGGGGCCCCTGGTGTATAGAGGCAATAGATAATAAGATTACCGGAGGTGCAATGTTTACACCCCCTTTCTGTCTTTCTTTACCCATTTCACACCTTGCTTGAACACTGACTTTTTATACTCCCACTTTCTTGAGGTTGACTGCTAAATTGCATAAATAAGACAACATGGTCCAATTCTCAACTCATAACCCCTTGCAAGCACTCATATTCACTTGAGTGAGTGGTCTCAACTTAAATCAAGTCATGTCAGCTGAGTGAATACCTTAAGTCAACTGGTGAATGGACCAGGCTGAGAAGAATAATGTACACCAAGCCAGAAACTTGAACTTGAATGGTATATCTCTACACAAACAGAAGCGTCTGCAACAACCAGTAGTAATGGACCCAAAAATATAAGTGATTTTAAGAAAACTTTTTAAGTTCAATTGTAACTACTATGTTGTTCTTGGTCAGTAGTGTACTTCATTGTGGTCCTTCTAGACCAACAGAAGCCTATTGTTCCAGACATTTAACTGAATAGAAGCTATTCAACTTTTGTTAATGTTTTACATGTATTGTCAAATTATTAGTTAATATTTTTATTTAGCCCTTTCTGGTTGATACAGATTGGACTGTACTTTCATGTATTTATACCTAGTGTACCCCACTCAAAATGTCTGTACATCACTGTACTTGTTATGTAACTGACCTTTTTGTAGCTTCCTTTTATTATACTGTAACTTTAAAGCGCCAAGCAAATCTGTTAGAACTGAATAAATAAAAATCTGCATATGTACATGAAAACATAGATGGTTTTATTGATAAGTGGTTTCAACGTGACTAAATTAATTGACGTCAAGAAATCAGGGTCTGCATGTGAGGCAACTAGAATTATTTGATTACTTTTTTGTTTCGAACTTCCCTCATTTCTCCTCACTGACCTTATAAGGGCTACTTGAACCAATCAGCAAGTTAATAACGGGGAGGGATAATCATAAAGCTCAAAAGAAAGAGAAGTTAAAATGGCTGCTCTCATGGTATGCACTTAAAATGGGGTTTGAATTATAGAATGCTTCAGGTTGTAGGAAAAAGTCAGAAAAAAAGTTTATTAAAAATAAAAAAAACTAATAATAAACATTTTTGCTTCTTTCAGCAGGAGGCTGGTAAGTCCAATGAAAATCCAATTTGCATCAGCTAATTCAAAAATAATTCAAAAAGCAATACAAACATAGAAAAAGCCAACCAAGTTACAATTTATTTCATGTCAAATTAAATGTAGTTTCTTTGTTCTGAAAACCTTTTCTAAATAGTACATTGTTTTGAAGGTATGACAGTGTAAATTCGGCTTTGAAACCCATGCCACCTAAATACCTTCACTCAGAAGGCTGCGCCATGGCTTTTAAATCTTTCGTGTCATGTTGTTTTTCTTGTTGACTTTTAAAGCACATATGTTTGCATATTTAAATTATTTGGGTAATGTGAAGTAGGATATACAGTGAGAAAGCACTGTGTGTTCCTCTGATTTACCTAATATGCCCCTTCCAGACACACAGAGCGTTACAGTGAGCAGGCTGTCTGCCTTTGGCTCTTAGCTGTATTTTGGCTTAAAAGACCATTAACCTCAGACTTCAACTTGGCTTTCCTTAATTTGGTCCAGCAGGACTGCCAAGGCTGCGAGACACAAATAACCGCTGCTATTATTTTAATAATTTGCTGACAGGAAATAATGTGTAAATTGCAAAATGCTGTTACAAATGGTCATTCACCTAAAGAGGAACTTTGTTTCCTTCACATCCTTTGCACTTGAAGGTAAATTGTCACCGTTTTAACTTGTAACTAAATTCATTTAATTCAAATAAACCTGCAACTCGTACTTATTATTTATTTCATTCAATGTGACTGGTTTGGGAATACGGAGATTACAATGGATAATGTGCGCCCAAAAGGGGCACAATTACCATAAGTAATCATGGTCCTTTTCTGAAGCTACTTCTCGACTCATCGACCTTAGGTCATAGCTCATGAGCGCTAAGAGCCCATGTACACCTGGGAATTCTGGGCTCTGATCTCAAAGTGTTAGAGGTAGGACTGGAAGATATGACCACAAGTAAACACTCTATTTTTCCCATTCTCCCTTGCTGAGCAAGATGGCCTTCACCCCCATGCCCCTCAGCTAGAGTGACCACATTTGGAGGACCCATACATTCTACATGTTGCTGACCAGCAGTATTTGGAATGCATAAACTAACAGAAGAGGAACTTATGCCTTATTATATATTCCATGCTGCAGGGTAGCAAAAAGGTTGCCCTAGACACAGACACCATGAGTGACCAACGCGTTGCACTTCTGGGTTCTTTTCCTATTGAAATCAATAAAAGATGAATTTGCAGAGTGAGTGAGAGACAAATGTTAAATTCTCAGAGCAGTCAAACATAACTACTCGTGAGTCATCCCTAGTGTATAGTTTTTGCTAACCTTAGGATCAACAATAACGTCTGAAGAGGGATGGGTCTACCAAATCTCTAATGTGTTTTTTCAAAAGGGCTTTACTGTTAAATCAAAAATTATCTTTTTTAGCGTCACTGCAAATGCACAAAGGATAAAATACAAATTATATATTTCACTTTGACTGTCACGTCTTAAAGCTGATTTGAAAAACCCAGTAAGCTTATAATTACAGTATTATTTCATGTTGACAATTGAAATGAATGTAATGAATAACATGTATATGTAGGACACATCTGATTTATAGTCATTTAATTTAGAACTATGGAATCATTCCAGAGTTGAAATTTAATGCTATAATAAATAGATTTAAATTATTGAATATTTCTTTAATACATTTGCCAGTATAAACTGTAATTTGTGTAGATGTCATGTACTTTTGTACTGTTGTTTAGGATTTTGGTACTTTAGAATAATTCATTGGACATAAAAAAAATTTAAATTGCCCTATTTTTCTTTAACATCAAATTCCTTCTTTCAAATACATGTAACTTATCTTTAACATTTTAGCTACTTCATGTGGTGTCATTTTGTTGTATAAAGAATACATGTTTGGTTATGTTTTTTTAATGCTTATTACCCACCGGGTGTGATCCTTCACCTGCCAAACAGGGCTGGGTGAAATGTTTGGCCCATATCTGAAATATGGGGGCATGTAGTATTTTCTTTCCTGTGAAAATTCAGACATAAAAAATATTCTTCTGCTGTTATTTACATCATGAGCATTGTGACCTGCATTGCGACATTACAACACACACAACACTTCTAGAAAAACTTTTTTATGATGTGTTTTATGATGTCAGCAGGTATATTTACTCCCATGAGAGTTACTACTGTAGTGGGCGAAAACATGCTTTTGCATGTTGGAAATAGTAAAATAACCCAAAAACCCCATGCACTTCAGTCTAATTTCCCAGCTCTTTGAGTGCCTGGCAACTTACTGGGGCTGGTTTTGGCCAGGCTACATATGAGACTCTGTACGAAACATAACTTCAAACTTTAATTGGAAAACATTCGGGAGACTTGTCTCTGTTGGTTGACAGAGGCTAGAAAGCAGGTCATGTGGGCACTACTTAAAATGATAAGGTCTACCAAACTCATATAAAGATTTCATGCGGTGAACTGGTTATCATTGTGTATTTGAAGTTACTTATTGAGAAACTTTCCTTGTGGTTCAGTAGTTTCAGTTGCTGCGGCTGTGACTAGTATTGGCTCCCAGGAGACCCAGGGTTGGCTTGCATTCACTGTGACTCCTGCCCCAGATATAGCTTGATAGTTAGTTCTCTTGTGGGGTACTAAGACTTTGAATGGCAGTGCCAACACATGACTCAAACAACTCATGTTTTCTGGCAGCAGCACATACTGAGCAGCCCATTAGGCAACATTCAACAGACTATGAAATTATATACTGGGTGCCATCAATGATACACAGAGAAGCCTGTGAAGGGAAAGGGAGCCGATATCTGTGTCAGCACCAGCAATGCTTGGCCATTTATACAAAGGTTGCATATATTCCAGGCTGAGTGCGTGTTGATCAGCATCCTAGCCCCTGATGCAAGTACAGAAAAGGTCTTATCATTTCATGCATGTGTCCACCAAAATTACATGGGTGGAGATGTCAAAAACAGATTCCTCCTACATGAGTTAGCAGGCAGCATTATGTAATAGAACTTTCCGCAAATGGAATGCCTGATGCAACCTCTTTTACACGACCAGTAACTAAGGAATCAGTCAAATGCGTACCATCACTGACTCTTGTGACTCAGATCTGGTCCTTTAGTGTATGTTCTTCAACTGAACTGCAGGAATCAGGAGTATAAGAGCATGAGGATGCATACAGTATATGGAATTTATCTGCTGCTGGCATGAAACTGCCAGGGTGGATTTCAATCCACAGTCCATCCCTGGTTGTTGGGACTGCTTTCTTGAAACGTCTATACCTAATTTGTAAACAGTGAGCTTTTTAACGTTCATTTAAATTATTTCATATAGAAATGTAGATATTCTGCATTTCACGATCAGCAAATATTGTACTGGTGAGATTTTTCAGTTTGACTTTAGCTTTAGTGTAATAAAAGTTTTGATCAGCTTCTATTTATAGAAATATATATATTTGCCATGGGTTTTATAGTTCTTGGAAAAAATGTCTGCCAAACCATAACTTTTTTGTTTCTATATATATAGCAATATAGACATAGTCATACAGAATGCTGCAGAGCTGAAAGCAAAAACAGATGTAGGCAAATAGAGAACATATTGCATTGTGAGCGTGCACTTTAATTTTGCCAATATACTGTATATATATGTTTATATATATATATATATATATTACAATTGCCCTTTTAATGCTTATAAAAGCAAAATGCAGCTATACATTTTACTTTACCTGTTTTTTTAACTACATTTCTTTATATTTTATTGTTAACTCTTTAAAAGCCTGCACAGTGAGAATCAGACTGACAACGTATGTGTCTTGCTCGCCAGCCTGGCATTTAAAGGGTTTACATTTATGAACAAGAAATACTTAATCTCTTTCCTTCAAATGTTTCAGATGCTGGATTTCGTATCCCTATAAACATCACAGCTTCTTTAGAAACAGGAAAGAGACTGAATTCCAAATTATATCACTAAATGTGGATGTGAATTTTAAGTAGTTTCTGAGATACAGATTAAATAGCTTGCCAATAAAGGCAGGGCATCATATCATCTGGTTTACAGAAGTGAAAACAGCACTTGAAGGTCCAAACTTTTATAATTGATAAGTATTACACTGATATCTCGTTTCAAAAGCCACACTTGGTTTCTCATTATTTGTATGCAAACTTTAGAAATAAAAAATACGTCTATTGTCGCTAAGTATGCCATTCTTTTTACATAAGTAATGGAATATATTTACAAAAGTCAGTTTTGGCAGTAACCACACAACAAGGGCTATGAATAAAAAGTGATTTTGCTAAAAAGTGGTCATAACACTGTGGAAAACACAATAATGGCCAAATTGGCATATCTGAGAACCTCCCTGGATACCCAGTGCTTTTTCTCTTCTTAGGGAGTGCCTATATATATATAGGGTTTGGGCTAGCCACAATCAGCCTTTAGTGATTAAGAAGAAGGAGCGAAGAGCGCAAGGAGTTGGTATGTCTAAGTGACACTCCCCAGCATGGAGAAAGAAGAAACTGCACTGGAGACTCAGCGAATATTGACTCACCCGTAGACTCCGGGTCAAACCTGGAGAGTTCCCTTGTGTGCCCCTCCGCTAACGGTAACAAGACCACCTTTAAAACTTTGCACCATCACCTTTGTAGGCCTAACCATTAATAATTCTGCATAATAAGGTAAATAGAGAATCATTATCCACTTGACATCCTGCATGACATTTTTTATTTTTCTTCATTATATACTGTATATATAATCAAATTTATATAGTCCCATTATGGCTGCAACTAAAGTAGTTTGCATGATAAAATTATTGGGGTCCAAATCTTTAATGAGAAGACAAACTACAGTTAGATGAGTTTATCAAAACATGATTAAAGGGTAATCTTCAATGTTATTCCCATAACCCTGTACACTCAACCCAATGATTTGTTACCCTGGCCTAGGGTCTTTCTAATATTTCCCTATATTAAGAGAACTTGGATTTTATTTTTGTTTTAATACTTTTAAAATTTTGCTTGTGCATATTTTTTTCTTTTTGTAAACAAAATATTTGCATGCTAAAACCAAAAGATACTTAATGGAATGCTTACTTGGCCTGTTGCCAGACAGTTTTCTGAAAAAAGAAACTAACAGCATTTTCTGTATGCATACTTTTCTTGAAGGAATATGTCATGTCCCAAAAGGTGTTGACATGTCTGCTCTTTATAGTAAATATTGAGGTCCCTTTGAAGTCCCTATGGTCTGCAGAGAGGTTGCATGGATCTGCTCCTTTTCCATTTGATTGCATAGATGGGTCCTGGCAAGCTTCAAACCTAAGACCCGCTGGTGTGGGAGAATTAATTTGAACAAAACCCTCAATGTGCACAACACATCTGCAAGAGTTGCCTGCCAGATAACAGTCCACAAACACCAGGAGAGAAAAGAGATTTTTAGGTGGAACACTACTAAATTCACTGAGAGGCATTATCACCTGCATTGGAAATGTCTCTTTAACCTCAGCAGTCCACGGTTAACAAGTCCGCCAAAGCAGTTTAGAACGTAACCCATGCAAAAGTAAAACTACAGTATTTGCAAGGTAAAATGAATTGAGTATGTATGGTTTCAGCAAATTATAATTTTCTGCATTTTGTTAAAGAAATCACAGATGGTTCCACCCCCCCCCCCACTGAAATTACAGAACAGTATAAAAGAACTGATTACAGTTTATTTTTGCCTGCGACAAAAAATGCAGCTGTAAGATTTCTATGATATGGACTCAGCTAGAATAGAATATCAGTGCTAAGGAAGAAATAATTCATTAGTGGTCATGAACTTTGCAAACAAAGGCAACTTATTGTTCAGGAAAAAGTAATTCTAAAAGACTGTTTTAGACAGACATAAAAACCCATATTTGTTTATACGTTGAAACATATCACGTCCTGTCTTACACCACATCATATCTAAATAGGTGCATCTGCGTCTGTATATATCTATGTATTTGCTGTGTTAGTCCGTATGGTACAATGAGATTTTCAAGGTTATTCGTTATACGAGCAAAACAAATGTCAGGAAAAACCACAAAGGCAAAACAGTAACACAGAATATCTAATGGAGACAAAGTGCTTAGAAATGTTTTGCTTTTGAACCACTGGGTTTTTTTGGCTATGCTACACCTTCGATTTTGGGAAATCATTTAAACTTTAATGATGGTGTCAATGAGGCCAAAAGTTACAGGTATATTGGAATAGAGGTAATCCACGTTAGGACTTATCCACAGCACTCCCTGCCGGCAAGAAGTAGCCTCCCTATCAACCATGCAGGCCAACCACACTCTCTCCCATCTGGGAATGCGCAGTCACGTGACATTCTCACCTCACCTTGGGCGAAGCTGCGAGGGGGCGCACAGCCGCCTGGTCAGCAGCTGCAGCCTGCAGGACTAGTTGGGAGATCACAATCCCCCTCTAGTCGGCTCAACATTAGGGGGTGCAAGGTCTGACACTTTAGACCTCGCTTTACTGTTTCATAATTACTATGCGCTGACAAATGATGCCGAGCATGGGGATATGACATCATTATAATCGAGGTCTGAAGTGACAGACCTCGCGCTCCCACCACAGGATGGTGTAAGGTATAATGGTATGTGTGTATATGTGTATGTCTGTAAACTTGTGTGTGTTAGAGCAGTGTGGGTATTTATAAGTTGGTGTGTAAGGGCAGTGTATGAGTATATGCGTGTAAAGGCAGGTGTGTGTAAGGGCAGTGTACGTGGTGTGTGTAAGGGCACGTGTACGTGTATATGTGTGTGTAAGGCAGTGTATGCGTATATTCGTGTTTATGGCCAGATGTGTGTAAAAGGCAGGTGTGTGTAAGGGTAGTGTACGTGTATGTGTGTGTGTGTAAGGGCAAGTGTATGTGTATATGTGTGTGTAAAGGCAGGGTGTGTGTAAGGGCAGTGTATGCGTATATTCGTGTTTATGGTGAGGTGTGTGTAAAGGCAGGTGTTGTTAAGGGCAGTGTATGTGTATATGTGTGTGTAAAGGCAGGTGTGTGTAAGGGCAGTGTACGTGTATATGTGTGTTTATGGGCAGGTGTGTGTAAGGGTAGTGTACGTGTATTTGTGTGTGTGTAAAGGCAGTGTATGTATATATGTGTGTGTAAGGCTAGTGTATGCGTATGTGTGTGTTTGGGCGTGTGTAAAGACAGTCGTGTGTAAGGGCAGTGTATGTATACATGTGTGGTCATGGGCAGGTGTGTGCGTAAAGCCAGTTTGTATGGACAGGCATGTGTAAGGGCAGTGTATGTGTATATGTGTGTTTATGGGCAGGAATGTGTAAGGGTCCTGGGAGGAAGAAATCTCTGCTGCTGTGGACTCAGGCAGCATTATGGTGGACACCTGGCTGGCTGAGAATCATGGGAATTGTAGTTCACAGCTAGTATCTGCAGCTTTACTGTTGACTGCACTTCCCATGATACTCAGCCAGCATCATGGAAGCAGTATGTCTGGCTGAGCCTCATGTGAAGATAGTAGTTTACAGCAGATGATGTGACAGGTGTTAGTTGTGGATTACAACTCCTGTGAAGGCCTAGTCATCGTGGACACCTGGCTGGCTGAGCATCATGGGAATTGTAGTTCACAGCCAACATCCGCAGCTTTATCTACTGTTAGATCTACTGTCAGCAGGCATCATGGAAGCAGTATGTCTGGCTTAGCCTCATGGGAATTCAGTTCAATGTGTTGGTTATTTTTAATATGCATGACTGGGCTGACAAAAATGGAACGTGTCTTAAGTGGTGATGCAAATGCAACATTATAAAGTGCAATTGCTTGTATTGGTGAGTTCCGTGAGAGCGATTTAAAAAAAGTGTCCCTCTTTCACATTTTGAAATGTTGGGAGGTATGCATTGCCCTTGGTTGGTATAATCCGTGCTTCGTGCTGCTGCTTTAGTTTGATTTAGTTGAGAGTATAAATAAATGTGTGGATGAATTGTCTGAATGAGTGAGATAATCAATGAATTTGTGAGAATGCATTAAAGAATATGTGTAAATGATTTGTGTGAAAGAGTGAGAGAATGCATTATTGTGTAAATTAATTATGTAAATGAAAGTGTGAATTAGCGAGTGATTAGAAGTGTTTGTGTGTATCAAAGATGGCACAAGCCTTGGGGACCAAGATGGCACAGGCACGGGTGTTTATGGGACAATGATGGCACAGGTACCGAGTTTATGGGACAAAGATGTCGTACTCTGGGCTGTTTGGGGACACAGTTGACTCATGCTGGGCTGTTTGGGGACAAAGATGGCAAGTCCTATGTGTATAATTTGGGTGCTGGTCAGGTTATATGTGGGCAGTGTGGATGCCAGGGCTGGCCTTTCGGGTGCTAGTTGGGCAGTGCTGTTTCCATGTGTTGTTTATTTCATCTATTCCTTCAGTGCTGAGTTTACATGTGATTTCCAGTTCATCTATACATGCAGTGCTGGGTTTGTGTCTTCTATTGATCTATACCTGCTATGCTATGTTTCCATACATTATCATTGTATACCTGCAAAGTTTTTATTTCTTATTCAGTTTATCTATACATGCACATGCTGTTTACATGTGTTGTTTATTTGATCTATACCTGAACTAAAGGGAGTAAGTAAATACTGTGCTATATTGAAATATAAAGCTTTTTTCTGCTAGCATCCCGTGACAGAATTATTAAAATGACATGGTTATGGGGCGATCTAGTGCATACTGGAAACAACTGGATCACACCTGCCTCTTTTGTCGATTTCTTTGTACTAACAGGAGTTGACAGGTATTGATATGCAATCATGATGGAGAGACATAATTTTCATGACATTGTTTACACACTGATTCACGCTTTGCTCTCATTGCTATAACAGGTAAAAATGTAATGAGGCATGCAGCGAGCGGCAGGTGACTTGCGCTGTGTTACCAAGAAAATAACAGCTCAAGTTACCACACGTAATACTTATCAAAGAGGGTTTGAGTTGGCCCTGCATAATTCATTACTATGGGGAGATTATTTTTATCTCCCTGAATAAGCCCCCATATGCGCTAGTATGAGGTCTAAGCTAAAGAGTAATCACAAGTATCTAACTCTGTCTTGTTATCGCCTCCTGCAATGTTTACTATATTAAACAGCTATTGAGGTGAAACACCTTATTTCAGGGCAAAAATAACCTGGACTGCTCTTTGTAATTTAATATTTTCACTTGACAAACGTCAGTACTATTGAAATCTTTCTATTACTATAATTTACTGATATCTGCTGCAGTCCACGTTGTGGAAAATATACATGTTTGCCAGAAGTTACAATATAGAGCTCAGGCATTATTTTCAGTGGTGGCACAGGGTTTCATTAATACTTTGTTACTTATGGTGTCCTAAAGAATAGGGTTGAGCATGTACATCTGTCTTCATCCATTGTGTGAACATCTTTGTTCACATGCTGTACCCGGTGTATTATGGGGGCATGTTCAACATAAGCAATAACATTAACATGTACTCAACAATACCCTCGGTGTCCTCAAAAAAAAAAGAAGACTTTTCTCATAGTGCTATTTTTCCCCATATAAAAACCTACTGAGGACTTCCAGGCAGGTATGGATTTTTTTACGTGATCTACCTTTTTTGTTGCTGGAATAAGTCCTGCAGGTAAGAGAAATCAGGGAATATAAGTAAAAAATGTCTTACAGTAAGCCATTTGGTCTTTTCAAGTTATTTGAAGACATTATCCTGAAATGTTCTGCCCTAACAATGCTCACATCTCAACAAATTATTGTCACCCCCGATTGCTATAAATAAAGCAAAAACAAAAGAAGCCTGTATATGTATATTAATTTGACATGCTCTAAACGTGATCTTTCACATAAACTAAGGTGAAGCTGAGGCACTATTGTCTTTAAAGGTAAACCATTGCAACTTGACTCACCATTAAATACAAATAAATACAAAATTAATCTAGTTGCTGGAGATAAAGTTAATGAAAAGAATAGTTCTAAAACAATGAGATTGTTTTGGATTGATGAGTTATTGGCTTGAGGTGTGTCATGTGACTTTTAAGAAATCCAGTGTAATTATTACCGTAATTTGAATGTCCTCGGTTCACCTTTTTCTGAATCTCTCTTGACATTGTGCCTTTGGAAACGTCTCTGTCCTGTCGCTTATCCAGTAACGTTCTTCCATGGAAGATAGGTGGAATTATACACTAAGGGTCAACACTCACGGAAGAAAATAGTGTGTTAGAAAAGTCGAGAATGGGGAGAGGAAGCAGTGGTTTGTGTGCCAAAGTCAGGACTGGAAGCACATGTGTTGGAATACAGAGGAAAACTCTGCACCCAGATACAGAGGAAAACTCAAAAAGATTTCAGAAGAGGTAATAATGACATGTGCCATGTGTCCTATGACCATAGCTAAACATACTTTTAGATTATGCTGTCCTGGATTCTGGATTCCATCTCCTTATATAGCACTCCAGGAGAATTTAATCCTAGACATTTTCTCCAAATTTGATTGGTTAAATCAATGCACAAATTTGATGAGGTCATGCTTCTAAAACAAATGTGAGAAACATGCAAAGTTTATTATTTGGAGTTTGTAAACAAACATTTTAAGTAACACGTTTATAGATGCAACTTACAGATTTATTAAAAAATATGATTACATGTTTACACATAATTGGGAAATCTTAGGCACCCTTAAAATGATGTGTATATTAAAATCCTTCTATAACAAAAAATCTTCTTTTAGCCTTAAGCTTTCCTTGTCACTTATCACCCTTTTCCGCTTACAAGACTTCACTTGTGCTGCCCAGTACCTCTGGCACTCACTTCCACCGAACCTTCAGCTGCCACCCACTTCTACAGAGATGTGTGCCATCTTTGTAGCTAGGACTTAGCTGCTGCTAATACAACCTCACACTATCCCTCCCCTTTCTCCATACTTTGTTTCTCCTCACCCTATCTACCTCTAGATTGTAAGCTTGCAAGCAGGCCCTCCTTTCCTAATGTATCCTGTTTTTCTTAGTCTGTTAATTCTAGTTTTGTCATATCCCTTAAATGCATGCATTGTAGGAAGTGCACTACATAAATAATAATACTATATATTTCCATGCAATGATTGCTAGATACTACCATATATACTATTTATTCCTCGTAAATAATTGCTTACCCACATGAAAAATAAATGTGAAACTATTCCATTCTATTAAGAAAATGAAGTGAGTGCTTACAATAGATTTGATTACCTTGCTTCAACCTCTCTTCCTATCTACTCTAGCCTGTTAACAGATTTCTGTTTCTATGGTAACAGAACAAATTCCATCCAAATCTATAAAATCCACCTTCAGGGCATAACAGACAGGAGTAAGTCTGCCAAACATGAGATCAATGATAAGAAAAAGAATAACATTCTGTTAAATTGTGAAGCCATTGATTTGACCAATTTACCATGCTGGACTTGTTCTGATGATTAATAGAAATTAGTGAGGGCGTTTAAATAGTTACAGCAATGATATCACATCAAATAAAAATGTCACCATTTATTCCATTATCTCTATACCCAAGGGGTGACATAAAACACTGGAATCATTTTTTTATCAGCTAATTGCTACTTTCACAATTGCCTTTTGGTGTTAACATTCAATAATATTACTAGCTAATGACAGTATTTTAATTAAATTGATGAATCCAGGTGTTCATTAAATAGACAATAAAAATCTTCTTGCAGATAATGCCTGATACATTAAATTGTTCATAGTTATTGTTAAAAGAGGAAGAATAATGAATTACAGCTAGAACCATTAGCTAGGTCACACTACCTGTCAGCTTCAATTTATAGCTTGGAATACCATAGACATAAGCGCTCTCAAACTTTTACCTTAATAATGCTTTGTTCACCCAAAGAAAGGTTGTGTAGTTGCACGTCTGCAGAGGTAATGCCGCAGTTCAAGGCAAAGCCACAAAGGTATTTAAACGAATTTAAAGAAATGTAATATGTGCCTTGTCACCCAGACTCCCATATATATGAGTATTTTATGAGGGTACCACCAGTAAATGATAGATGCAATGCTTTAAATCACATTTATAATGTTAACTGTTAAGGATATAAAACTGAATTAATGGCTTGTACGTATATTTTTCTGTTGTTACCTTAACTTCTGAAACAGATGTTAATTTTTAGAGGTTAAAAAAAAACAGTAAATTTTTTTATATGTGATACTCTTTTTGTGGGACCACGTTTTTTTGTTTGTTTGTTATAGTGGATTATTAAAAAACTCAAATCCATTTATTCAGTCACAGTTTTGCACTCTGTCCCCATTTTTATACCTGTGACACTTTCTCTGTGAAAAAAATCCCCAAATGAGGACATTTCCTTCAAGATCCCATTCACGTATCGGAGTTTTCTGCGATCAGTTTTGACCATTTTGTGTGGACCTTTTCACCCAAATAAGCATTTCTGTTTCGGTAAAAATACTAATTGCTGGTTGCCCTCTTCATTCTGGTAAAAGATACCAAGAGATTGAGATTGATTCTTGAATTTCTCCTGAGGAAGCCGAGATAGAAATCGGCGAAACGCGTTGAGAAACTTTATAATTATTGGAATTTGGACTTTACAAGGACTTGCTGATTACCCATTTACCTTTGTGAAGGACACTGCTTTTACGCATAACCCATATGTTATGCCCATCTGTTTGTAAGTTTTTAATCTATATTTATTAAACAATACCTATTTTTATTGCCCTATTTCGTTTCCTATTTTCTACACAGAAGTTCCAAGACAGAAAAGAGTCTGGATTTTTGACGAGCTATCACTGTCAAGTACACTTGTGAGTGCAACAAATATCGTAATGTTTTGTTTTTTCGTTTGAACTTATTACACTATATTTGTTCTATTTTTTTCCCACATATCTATGCGCCCCGACTTTTGTCTATATACCGTTTGTTATAACACTTATGAGGAGTGTTGATCTACGGGAGCAGCAAGATCTGTAGGGTACTGTACATTTTTTTTTTATATTTTTCAAGACTCACCCACTCGTGAAGGTGTTCCTTTTTCGTTTTATAAAAGATACCAAGCCACCTGTTATTTGGAGGATACATGTTTTACTCAATAGAAAACAGTCTGAATGAGTTATTTCATGATGATGTACAGAGATAAAAAGAAGTAAAAGTGAGAAGTCACCTGTGAATATGACAAAATAAAAAAAATCGCCATCCAGCATTAGTTCTGCTAAATTCTATTTAGGAGGCAACAGGTTACTCTTAAGGTGTCAGCTTTCCTCCGTATTGCACTTTTGCTATGGAGATCTCTAGTTCCAAGAATTCCTGTGTGCTTCTAACTAATCCTCATTATAAATACAAAGAAAATTAAAAGAAAAATGTGAAAAAAATCTTTTCCCCCTCCATTTGAGGTAAAGATTAGAAGGCTAAATAATTACCCTTATCCAAGTGTTAGAAGTGTTAAAGAAAACAAAGGACAGGTGCCCGATTAAAATGACCATCGATAATTTTATCCAAATAACATCCTTGGTAATTACAGAGCAGCCAAGATCTGTGATGCAGAGACCCAGATGTTCCCTTTACATGAACCAAATACAGAGAGATAGCAAGATGGGCGATTAAGTACCACAAAATCAAGTTTTTGAGAGCGTCAGCTTTTGCCTTTTTTAATGAAATACATAGAAATACCACATGTTCACAGTGCTAGTGCTTCCCACCTCCTAACAGACCCAACTACAGGTTGTGCTGCGCATGTACTCTCCCCTAGGGTTTAGTCCTGGAATTTTAAGCTCTCGTATGGGGTAATGATCCAATAGTCTTCTGAACGTGCTAAGGTACTGTCAGAGTATTTATGTAGGGCTCTGCATAAAGATGCCAAATATTGGTGCTTATTGGTGTTTTTCGTGAATAACATTGAATAGTAGCATTTTAAAGCTCACATGGCATGATACATCAAGCTAAACATGTGTATTTTTACAATCCTGTACTGAAGAGACCTAAGAAGATTATCTCCAGGTGGAGGGCTCATCTCGTGCAATTCTGATCCTGTGCAATATAGTGTAACTAATGTCTAAGAAGTGAGTAACTCATTGCATGTAAAAGGCTAAAATGTACACCGCTGGGTTGGCATTTGTGTGACTATAATTATAGAAGCGTGTGTTATGCTTATTTTCTATACACGGGACTGAGTAGGCTAGTTGTCTTCTATTTAGAGGTACAGGAAATTCTGGTTTAGGGATTCAGAGATGCACAATTTATACAAATATCGTAATATGCAATTATCTGCTGCTGTTGGGTAACTTATATAGGTCAGGATTTACTAGTGTCACTTATGCACGAACCTGTGTTTGGACTGCCTTCATGTACCGATAAACCTGTGAACGATGATTCAGTCAGGCACAATATAGTAAACAAACATTGCTATAGAAAAGGCTAAATGATGTAAGATCTGAACTTCAATATGATGTTCCCCTATTTAATGACACTGGAAAAGCAAGTTTGAATCACCGGTATACACATTTACAAATTTGCATGACATATAAAACTATGTTCCTAGGTAGGTTGAAGGTCCACTTCTGATTCATTTTCAGAAGGGGCATCTTTTTAAAATGAGCTTTCCCTGGTCAAACATATAATGGTTTCTGGTTTAATACCTATCACTAAAGTTCTTATTAGTAAACACTAGTCTTGGGGCCGGCCAAGTCTTCCTGTTCGGGAAAAAAAATCTTCATATTCCATGAATATATTCGCCCGTTCTCTTTTCGGGCAAATATTCGTGTACGTTCTTTGTACTCGTTTTTTTCTTTTTTTTGCAGTTTTTTTTATTGGAAGGGGTTAATACAGGGTTAACGCAGTAACAATACACAGTAGCTTTGGTGCCAGTCCGTAAGAGCGACTGGCAGCTGCCCTTCATTGGTTGATGCCAGAGAAGCTCAGTGCTGATGACCATTAAGTTGCTCATGTGGACCTTTTACTCCTGATACTGAAATATGAACTGTGGACGTTCCAGGAATTAAAGGTCCGCATGAGTGACTCTATTGGTCACTGGCAGGGTCCTCCTCCGGCATTAACCAATTGGTTGTATGTTAGAGGAGGCCCCTCCCGGCGACCAATAAAGTTGTTCTTATGGCTCTTTAACTCCTGATGGCGAACCTACGGATTTCCGCTCCCGTTAACCCCTGCGATGCCGCGTAGATAACGGGAGCAGAAATCTGTAGGTTCACCGTCAGGGGGTAAATTGGTTGATGACAGAGAAGGCCCCTGCAGGCGACCAATATAGTCGCTTGCAGGGCCCTTTAACTCCTAACAGTGGAACTTGGCCTGGGGAGACCATGGTCTCACCGCTCCAAGAGTTAAAGGTCCGTACAAGCAACTCTATTGGCAGAAGAAAGAAGATAAAGAACAAGAAGAAACAGAACTGGTTGGCAGAAGACGGAAGTGGTCAGCAGAGAAGGTAGGGAAATATTTAGAGTTAGAGAGAGAGTGAACAAGAATGGGTGTGAGTGAAAGTGAATGTGGGCACTGAGCAACAAATTTAGTTCCTGAATTAAAAATGTCCCCCCAATTTTCATCCAAACCGAATGGGTAGGAAATGACATATAAACTAATGGGCCAAAAATTAACCAATAAAATTGTCTGATTTGTTTTTGGCAGTATTGCACATGTCTAATAGCCATGTAATATTCAAGAGGACTTGCCATACTTTGGGTGGTTTGACATAGTGGAGGCTAAGCAATATATGGCTATATAGTGTGACGGAACCCCCAATATTTATACATTTAACAGGTGGTTTTTGAATATAATTTGTTGGGTTAACATTAAATTCTTATTTTGTTTTGTTTTAAATTACCCTGAAGATAGAAACAAAATACTTATAAACAGTAACAGTTCCCATTTTCAGCAGCTCAATAGATTTTTTACTTTTCAGCTATTTTTTTTACAGTGAGATCACTAGCCATGTTTTGACAGCTGTGAAACTAGTGAATGCTTGCCAAATATAAATCTTTAAATTGCAATATTTGCAGAATTCTCATTTTTCTCACATAGTGAAGAAAAGTTATTTTTTTAGGTGTATATTAGTGCCAATTGATACTTTTTGATACTTTTAATTATTTTTAAATGTACCAGTGGAAACAGCCCTGTTCTGAAGAGCTTTGCTTGATAAAATACATGGACTTTAACTGCTGCTCCTGATTTGTACTTTATTGCAGTTTAAGTAAATTTAATGCAATGTGCTTTTGAAACTTCCAGACTTCCATAGAGTCTTTTTGATAACAACAATAAATATTTTTATGCATGGACTGTGTAGAGGTGCAACATACATTATGTCACCCTGCTTTACTTTTCTGGGGACAGTGGACCCAAAGACAAGCATGTAACAATTGACTTAATCTGTGCCTTAACAGCTGCAAAGATTGATGTTAACACAACATACTATAAACATGATCACGTTTCCCAATTCAAGCATTTAATGTTAGTCAAAGTCCTACAAAATAATTGGTTTGATTTTCTGACCATATCTGGAATAAGGGGCCTTTGAGTCAGCAAGGTCAAATGTCCAGTCCACCTGGAGCTTCAACACCACTACACGAGGAGGTAGTGGAATTGTCAAGGTTTGGATCTTTCCTCTGCACTCCTGTGGACTCAGAGCTTAGGAGATATCTATTGCATCTAAGTCCCTGCCCATGCTGATCTATCACATATAACCTTGGAAAGTCAGATACTCATAAAATCTGAGCACATTGCCATTTGTTTCTAGTGAGTTTGTGCCTAACAGTGTCCAAGACTGATGGGCTTTAGAGGCTTACTTGTTCTGTCATAATATAGCTTTTGCTTTCTTATATTTTTGTCTCTTTGTGCCACCACTCATTATTGTGCAATGCTTTGCTGCTGTAGCTTTTCTAAGACAATAGGCAGGCAAAGTGGCTCTCAAAGCCCTGCTCATGGGAAGTTGTGCCGTGAGAATTACCCTTTTTGTTGGTGTAGCACAGTAGATAAGTAAACCCAGGTAGGCATCTTGGCTGGCTGTGTGTGATGCCCCCAGTCATGTAGCAGGTGTCGGAGTGCAGCACTCCAAAACTGTGGTCTGGATCTTTGCATAGCCCATGTCTGTTGTGTGTCCACAGGTTGTACAGTCTTTCGCAAGCAACTGCAGCTGTGTTACTCATCCACTGATTAAGTCTCCCCTTGGCCCCTTTCATGAAACACCTTTGTATGCAGTATGATATTTTTGCTTCTGCAGTTGTGTCTTAGTACTCAGTGCACTCCACGCATCATAAGCTCTCACTCCATTGTGTCCAATTCTCTGATATGTTTCCTGTCTCCAGCTCCAAGGGTAGAATATTATTTGTTGTTATTTGCTAGTACTGTCTGGACCCTACTTCTGGTACTATGTGTTATATTCACTTACAAATTATGGGACATTTCCAGAGTTTGAACATGTGCTAATTTAACTTTCGCCAATGTACTCTTCATAGCTCTGGTGACATATCCTGGACATAAACAAACAGAACAAGTAAACTACCAGAGATTTAAGAGACCCAAGTTACGTTAATGTCAACATACTATAAACATCACCACAATAAACACTGAGCCCAATCATACAAGTAGAATAGCAGTCAAGTAATTTATTTTATAATAGCCTCCATTTAAATTGCAGAGAAACATCATTTTATGTGGGTTTACAATATAAATGTTTACATAATTTTTGAGATATAAGTAATAGGGAAACTAATAGACTAAATTATAATCCACTGTATTGCCCTGACTGTATGCCAGACCTTTTCCCCTACGTGTACTTGCTAATCCGAAGTATAGCCAATAATTGGGGTGCAGAAAAGAAGTAAGACACACAAGGAGTCCCTATATTGCACATAACCTAGCTGTGTGACATTACCTGAATTAAAAGAGAATGCTCACCAAAAAATGTACCTGTATTAGATAACAAGAACAGTTTTGAAATGTATTATGCTGTTTTTTAAGCATTTCTTTTTTGCACAATATAATGCAGTCTTTTATCTGCATATTAGTCGTTTATGTGTTTTAGCTATGTTATTATGACCCATGATACAAGACAAACACTGACTCCTTATCATACTGCCTTGTATTGTATAAAATAGAACAGCTGAGTCTTAATCACACATAATAACACTCTGACTAATGAAAGCCAATGGAGAAAGGATGTGATTGGACAAGCAGGGCTTCATTAGCATTGCCATGAAGAATCAGCTCAGTGTGGTAATTGCGCAGGAAACGTCATCCAAAATATCACATGGTCTGCAGATACAGGATGTTTATTGGATTAAAATGAACCTAACTAGGTTTTTTCAATGCTTACCACTTTATCAAGCCACATTTTTATATACAGTACTGTATATTGAGTTATGCTCAAGGTGAAAAATATTTCTTTCCCATGGTACTTCCCTTTTAATGAGGTAGGGGACTCATTTCTTTTAAAATGGCATTTGATCTTCTTTCTCATTATTTCTCAGCCAAGCCTACTACACTTCACCTCTTTCTTGTTCAAATGCGTAACATGATAGCTGTTGGATAATTTACAGTAAGGAGACATTGCTAGTAGAAGATTAGGTTGAGGAAATATATATCCATTAATAATACCTTTCATGAGAGAGCCACATGACAATGGTTCGTTATATAACAAGAGAAGATGTGCAAAAGGTTGAAATACAACAATACAAATAAAGAGGAATAGATATTTCAGTTTGTGAGCAACAAAGCACGGAAAACAATTTTACAGCGTATGAGAGAAAAAAAAATAAACTTCTCCGTTAGCAGCTTCATGCCATGGGAAACACATAAACTGTTGAGATAGCTAGTCTGTGTAACTAGTAGCAATATGCTTGCCATTAGGGACCAGCGGAGCTGTAGAAGGCACCTATCTGTGATAGCAGACTAGTACCTACACTATCTGGACAAAAAGTATTGGGACACCTGACCATTACACCAACAAGGACTTTTATGCATTCTAAATACATTGATATTAATATGTAGTTGGTCCCCCTTTGCAGTTATAACAGCTTCCACTCTTCTGGTAAGGCTTTCCACAGGATTTTGGAGAGTTTCTGTAGGGATTTTTGCCCATTCATCCAGTAGATCATTTGTGAGGTCAGGCACTGATGTTGGCTGAGAGGGCCTGACTCGCAATCTCTAATCCAGTTCATCCCAAAGGTGTTCGATGAGGTTGAGGTCAGGGCTCTGGGTGGGCCAGTCAAGTTCTTCCACTCCAAACTCATCAAAACATGACTTTATGGACTTTGTTTTTTCTTGTTTTTTTAACCATGATTCTCCCAAACTGGAAGTCAGCTCCAAACCGGAAGTCTCATCTTTGTTGATTGTTGATCTAAGCTCTTTTAAATCAGGCGTCCATTGCCATATTGTATATTGAGCCCGTTGACACCCCAGGGAGGGGCTACATGGTTCCCCTGCTGCAGTTTTCAGTGTTGCTCAATGCCTCAACATCAAGACATTACAGCAACACCATTTAAGCAAAGAAAGTGATCTTTGATCATTTTCTAAGCTTATTTAATGCCATGACATTGCAGATTAGGAGGAGGTTGTCAGAGTCAGTGCGGCCTTCCTTCCTTCCGTCGAAGCTAGCGTGACTCAGCATGAAATGTCCTCAAGCCACATGCGCAGGGCAGGAGAGTATGCTCTTCATTGGTTGATGCCAGAGGAGCTCCCTGCCAGCGACCAATAGAGTCACTTGTACAGACCTTTAACTCCTGATGCCGAAACTTAGCCTGGTGAGACCATTGGCGCCAGGAGTTGGCAGGGGGCCTCCTCTAGCATCAACCAATTAAGGGTATAACTTAAATGGGGGGAAGGGACCAGGGAGATTAGCTAGGAGATATTTACAAAGATGAACACCAAGATTCTTTGTCTTTGTGTACATTTACCCACCGCCATATTAGTTTATTAGGTATTCCGTTTGAACAAAAACGCAACATTCGTGTTTGTTTTTACGTTCTCCTAAATACGAATGCACAAGCCTAGTTACGACAATCCCCTCGTGCAAATTTCTGTTACCTACACACAATACTATGGCCGTAGCTCTGTGTGAGGATGAATGCCTGGCTCACATAGTATCTCATTTTGCTTACAATGCAAATTTTGGCTTAACTTTAGTAATTCCAGCTGCTCACTTTACTTTCATTTGAGCATAAAATAGTTTTCAAGAATATCATGATCTGTATCTACATTGTGAACTGTATTGCTTTCTTTGTTCCTGTTCCAGTGGTTTTGTTTCATAATCCTCTTAGACTTTGCCACTTTGTTTAGGCTGCATTCGGCTTTGGCTTTCATCTCTTTATTACCATAGTGTTATGTTTATGTGTTCTCAACCCTGTTTTACAGAAATTCTTTTGTATGTTACATTTCATGTATGGTATTCTATTAAACCATTTTAAATGTGCTATTCTTGGTACTCTGCTGAAGTTAAGATATTTTAAATAAATGCAGTAATATAACAGTGCTGTTGAATGTCCGCATGATTCCAAAAAATATTTATTTATCATTTAAAATGTAGTTCTTTGTCACAGAAACTTAAGCTTCTCAAAGTTTATATTCTTTAGAGATAAAAAAAAAAAAAGAGTTCAATTCAAGAGTGGCTGAACACACCAATGATTAGTAAACCACCTGAAAAGTACCAGTGCTGGATTAAGGAATTTGGGGGTCTGAAGCTGAAAATTCTGATGACGTTTTTAGAAAAAGAGGCAGCCATGTACTAAGCAGTGTGTAAAACCCAAGCCAAAGTCATTGAGTAAAAATGATTACATATTTAGCAATCCTTCCTATTATATATATTGCAATGATTCCTTACGCACTATACTTTAAAAAAAATAATTTTGGATTAGTGGGAGTGACAAGTGTTCTTTTATTTTATATATCTACTGAGAGGGGTGCTTGTGGGTTTTTGGATTTTTTGCTTATTTATCTTCTACTTTCTAAGCAATCCAGAAATGTATGGGGCGCAGGTGCATATATAGGGGGAAAACAATACAATATAGTGTAGATAATTTGTTCAATTGTAGTGACTAAGTGATATATTGCACTCACAAGTGAAAGAGGCAAATCCAACCCATCAATATGAACTGTAAAAGGCTTTAATGTTCTTCAATGGAAATCTAAAAGATAAACTTAAAATAGTGCAGTATCTTCAGGTAAAACAATATATACCAATAGGAATGCACTCACAGTTTTTTCATGCACAAAGTGCATATGCAGGCATTTGATTAAAATCTCATTAAAATGAAGTCCAATTGAGTCTTTCTACGCGTTTCGCCCTTTGGGCTTCTTCAGGAAATCAATTGGTGCAGATGTCTGTAAGTATCAACAAAATCAGCAATCTGTGTGTGTGTCTTCTACTTTTTAATCAGAAAGCAGTGTAACATGAATAGTGATTTCACTGGGGTCCTTGTACACATCAAGTGCTGGAATCTTAAAATACATTGCAGTTCTGTCTGTCTTTTATTACGCTTCATGTATATTATAACGTATACTTTAAAGACACGGTTCTACATGGAATGGCTATAGCCCTGGTGTTATAGTCTTGTACTTAGTTTCTTCTATCAATTTCTGTAAAAGTGAGCATCATACCATCAATTACATGTAGAAGATTGTTCCACATGATTCACATGTAACCTATACTATTCATATATTTCATATATTTTCTGCAAACTAGTAGGCATTTAGTGATAGCTCACAATTTCATACTCTGTGTTATGCATAATGAAATGTTTATCTTTTATATGTTCAACTGGACTGCTAGGATCAAGTCTTCCAGTTATATGATAAAATGTTTGTTGGAGAAACAATATCTTACAGTAATTTTCTGGATCATGAATTGCCGTTATGGAGTGTACTCTAGAAAGACAGTTTTTCTTCCCTTTATCTCAATGGTTGTTTTAACATTTCTGTGGTGTTTGCATTTAGCTGTAATTTTCTTCTTTCTCTCATTTACTGCGCTCATACAAATTATATATTGTTTTCTTCAGGACAAAAATCACTTTCCTTAGATACCATTATTTAGAGCATATCATCAAATTTTATAGTTAACAAAACCCTCACTTTTTCTGACCTTATTTTGGGACATCTTTGAAAACTAGGACACTCAGGGTATTTAAAATGGCTGTATTTTTGAAATTGCAACACTTTCTGTGTTTTCTTTTGCACACATTTTACTTTTGGAATAAATGTATATGTTTTACTTAAGCAATTCTTAAAAATTGTGTGTCCACTTTGACTTAAAACTTCAAAAGTAAACAATTTTTGAGGGTCTTTGATGACTCTTCCCAGTGTTATCTCTCTTTTTACTAAATCCTACTTTTCAATGCGAAACATAAAGTCTAATTTCTGCAACTGACCGAGGTCCAGTGCAGTCAAGGGTAAAGTTGTAAAACAAATATGATAGCCCATCAGATTATCTTTTTCTCAATGGAATGGTGAATACATTATACAGGAGGTTACCCTGAAACCAGGCCCGGACTGGGACAAAAAATAGGCCCGGGCATTTAAGACTGAGCAGCCCATTTTTATTTATTTATTTGTTTATTTATTTTTTTGTTAAACCAAATTCTGCCCCTCTTCATTACTGCCTCCCCGTCCCTTCTCACTGCCCCTCCTCAATAACCTTCTCCTATCTACCCCCTGCCCCTCTCACTATCTATCTGTCTCCTCTACTCCTTCTCACATCTACCCCCCCTCTGCCCCTTCTCACTATCTACCCCCTCTCCCTTTCTCATTATTCTTAACTTGTTGCCGGAGTCCTGCGGTGGGAGCGGGAGGCGTCCGTCTTCCTGCTCTGCCGCGGTGCGCACTTCACAGCTGAGCGTCGGAATATGATATCCTATTCCGGCACTCAGCATGAAACGCCGGCACCACGACGGAGTCACGTAGAGTGAGAGGTGACGAGCGGTTGCTGAAAACTTCACGAAGGTCCGCTCGGCGCCCTATTGCCCGAGACTTAAATGAAAACATCGTTTTTTGGTTTGTTTTAACTTTATTTAACATCCCCCATGTTTTAATGTTTTATAGTCCCGGGCCGTGGCACCCTGTGCGGCCGCACACCCTCCGGTCCTGGTGGGGGCTACCCGGGTACCCTAGAGTGGCAGGACCGGTCGCAGCTGCTGCCGGCTTAAGGGGTAGGTGCCCCTTTTACCCTAGGTAAGGACGGCCGTAGATGCCGCATAGGCCCAGTAAGTCCAGTCCAGATTGGGCCTATTTTAAGGTAGGGGCCTGGAGCTGCAGCTCCATCAGCCCCTACGTCAATCCGGCCCGGGGTGCCCGATGGCCAGTCCGGGCTTGCCTGAAACCTTCAATAGAACTCACCAACATGACAATACCAATCCCTCAAATAATACCAATCCCTCTTATTCCCTAAGAAGCAAAGAATTACAAGCCCTAAGGGAGAGGTACACAAAAGAGTCACCACAAAAATAAACATAATTATTCTTTGCATTTTGCATTATTTGGACAATAATGCTAGGGTGACAATAATACACATTTTTTAAAGGACACAGATTTCACATATTGCAGACACTTGCTGCCTTCCAGTATGTAGGATGTATAAACTCATAGCTGAAAACAATTACAGAACAATGATACTATACCGTAGTTTTATTGTTGAGGACTGTCTACTCAAGTGTCAACCATTGCTCTGTATCCTCCTTTGACTTGAATGTGCCTATTTAAGTCTATGGGACTCATCCTCCTCCACCCCTTGGGCCTGATGGAGCACTAGTGTGTGTGTACATAAATACATACATTCCTCTGAAGAACAATAGGCCAATCTACTGCTATAAGGCACATTTGTTTTTGGAGTGACCCTTGTCCTTGGGCCAAAATTAAGTGACAATAGCTTCATGGATCATCCCTGGATACATTCTGAAAAGGTTTTGCATATTTGAGTGCTAATGAAATACACAGTGATTTTCACTGCTTGCCCTCCTGGTACCCAAATGTGACAGACTGGACTTCATGCCTCTTACCTGAGAGAAAAAAGAATTCTGTATTTTATTTGTTTTTTTTGTTTGTGTTTTTTACAATTTTTAAAATGTACCTGAATAGGATCCAGCCTCTCTTAAGGGGTCTTGATCTCACTCTAATGAGCAGGGGATGGGGGCATAGATGCTCAACCCCTCAAGGGGTTGTTATAATATTTTTAACCTACCATCCGACCAGACACAGGTATACTCCTACTCAAATCCCTGAGTTTTAAAGGCTTAGCACTCCATGCTCCATTGGGCACTGGAGGGGTTAATGTATGTTTAGCTAAAATGTGTAGGTGTCAGTCTAGAACATGCTAGTTTTCATTCATCTTGCACACCCTCTCCTAAAACACATACGATTTAAAGATGTAGGCAGTTGCAATCAACGTATCTATTAATAAATGTTCAAATTATTTTGAGAGTGACACCATGAAATTGTATAATATAATGCCTAAACAGCAAAATGTGTATTCTTAAAGCAGATAAGAATGAACAGTATACATGGATACAACAGATTTCCCACCTAAAGAGGAAAATAAGAAACATTAAGTGATAACTTCCAATATATGGTGTATAGCCATTTAAATAACCCTGAAATAATACATCATAGTGGCAAATCCCAACTGTGATAGCTAATAATGTATGTCAACAGCAGGTATGATTAGGTAATTAATGTATGCCTACAACATTTTTTAGATATATGCCTTGTGATATTGTATATTGTATAAATTGGACCTCTCGGACACGTGTAATTTCCCTAGGCACATATGAACATATATATTAAAGCATCATGTCTGTGTTCTGTTAAGAACAAATTTAATTGCTTGTTCCATTAACAATATTGGCACTGCAATAATTGCAAGCTAATGAAAATACCCTCTATGTTATTATAAATTGCTGAATAAAGAAAAGCAGCTCAAAATCACAATGTTTTATTCTTGGGATACAAGAATTTTGCTACACTTAACATTCTCAAATGATATGATAGGATCTATCTCATGTTTATTGTACAGCATACAATAATACAGCAGGCAACATTCAACCTGTTGGTAACTGACAACACTCGATTTACTGCTCTCTGCTCTACCTCACCCTTGAATTTCCTCTAATTATATATCGGTTATTTACTGTATTATAATGTATCATTTTATGATACCTCCTAAAGTTTCAAACACTCAAAGAACGACACTTGTTTTAGGGGATGTGGTTTGAGGCATGGCTAGGGTGTGGGGCTTTAACAAGACTTTTATGTGACATCCTTTTTCATGTTTTTGTAAAAATATACCCTGGAAATACTCTTAAAAGTAATAAAGTAAATATGCAAAGTGAATTCATGTAGCATTAAAATTACAATCTGTCATAGGGTCTAAATGTCCCCATATTTAGAATAACTAAATTTATTGTTATGTTGTTTAGCTTTTAAATTGTAATTAATATATAATATTTAGTTTATAAACAAGGTTTATTTCAAGAATGGAACATCAAGATGGTGTGATGACATGGTATGGGTCAAAATAATTTAAAACCCAATGTATTAAAAACAGCAGAAGATGGGAAAAAGAAAAGTTTGTAGAGCATTTTGGTTCATTTTATTCTTGTGCACAGCTGAGCCTGACGCTTGCTTTTGCCTAATTTGTATGAATTCCATGTATGCCCACCGTAATTTTAACATATGGACTTGGGGCACCTGACCATCATACCAAGAGGGACTTTTATGACATAGCATAGTATTGTCCAAAATGTCTTGGTAAATCAGCAGAGTGTTGGCGCCCTGTACACACCATGCCCCTTAGCACTCAGTGACCCTGCTCTGTGACTTACGTGGTCGTCCACTTCTGGGCTGAGTTTCTGCTGTTCCTAAACGTTTCCACTTCCCAATAATACCTCTTACAGTTGACTTATTGTAAAGGTGGCATCCTATGATGGTACCAAGTTTGAATTCACTGAGCTCTTCAGAGCGACCCATTTGTTCACTAATGTTTGTAAATGCAGACTTCATGGCTAGTTGCTTGATGTTATACACCTGTGGCAATGGGTCTGGTTGAAACACCCGAATTCAATAATTAAGAGCTGTTTCCCAATATTTGTGTTCATAATTTATTTATAGCTTGCAATTCAGAAAGTACACTAATTACACTAAAAACAACAAAAACATTTACATTAATAATTTATGCACATCGGTTATCTTTGAAGTACATAAACTTCCCAGCACCCAGCTCATCTGTATTTCTACATGGTTGCTGGTTTCAAATTATTTGCATGTTTCTAACCCAGAAGGGACACTGTCTTAGAGCATAGGGTACTTAAAAAGGCACTAAATAATGGGTTTTAGAGATCTTAGGAGGAAAAGGAGATGGCAATCATCACTAGATTAGACAGGTATTATGCTGTATTGTTAATGTAAGGTATTATTGTTATTATTATTATCTTTTATTCATGTAGCGCCAACAATTTACGCAGCGTTTAATACAATACATATACTCAAGGGGTATGCCAAGACGAGAATTAATCAGATCCTATGCTATACTGTTAAATTAGAACATAACTGTGCTTCAGAAGAGAAATTAGCACATGATCTCAGGTATGATCTCATACCTGTGACGGGGGAGCATTATGTTTTTGTCAGAAAAGACAGTAAAGTTAAGTCATATTCCTGGTCAAGAGAATCTGGCAGTGAAAGTGTTAGAGCAAATGTATACTGGAATTTATCAATTTATGCTCTAAGCAAAATCCGGGAATGTTCTAACCTGTCATCAGACTAATTATTTTTAGCAATTATCCTTAACCAAGATTTAAGACCAAGGTATCAGCTTCCCTTCCATAATAAGCATAACAAAATATGAAGAGCTTTTTGATCTGAGCATTATGGACAGACTGATTTCTTGATTTCTGGTTCCAATTGGTGAATATCTAACTTCAAAAACGCTCTAGATATTATGACACTTGGTAAATTTGAAAAACTATGTTTCTACCTACATCAAATTTAGCTTCAATATGTATATAAGAAATAGTTGAATAATTGGTAAACATTAATTTATGTTAGCGGTGGTTTAAAAGACATGGTTACATATTGCTCCTTCCACCTCCTTCCACCTCCCAGCTGTTCTACAAACAGGTAAGTAGAAGTGAGATCAAGGTCTTGCAGTGGATGTAATCTACTTGGATTTTGCCAAGGTGTTTGACACGGTTCCATACAATAAATTAGTATTCAAACTGAAATAAATTGGTCTAAATTAAAATTCATGTTCTTGGGTTGAACATTGGCTTAGTGATACAGAGAGTACAGAGAGTTGTTATAAATGGTAAATCTTCAAGCTGGACAAAAGTGGTAAGTGGTGTCCCTCGGGGTTCTGTTCTGGGACCAATTTTATTCAACATATTTATAAATGTTCTTGCAATTGGCATTGAAAGTCATTTTTCTGTGTTTGCAGATGACACTAAACTCTGTAAAGTAATACAATGTGAGCAGGATATTACTCTGCAGAGGGATTTAGATAGACTGGGGGACTGGGCACACAAATGGCAGATGAAATTTAATGTAGATAAATGTAAAGTTATGCACTTTGGGGTAAGGAATGCACAAGCAACCTACACCCTAAACGGTAGTGATTTAGGGATAACAGCAAATGAGAAGGATTTGGGAATTATTATAGACAACAAACTAGGCAACAATGTGCAATGTCAGTCAGCAGTTGCTAAGGCCAGTAAGGTATTGTCGTGTATAAAAAGGGGCATCGATTTGCGGGATAAAAATATAATTTTGCCTCTTTATATATCAATGGTAAGGCCGCACCTTGAATATGCTGTGCAATTTTGGGCACCTATTAAATTATACCACGCGAAAAGGTGCAGAGGCGAGCTACAAAATTAATAAAAGGAATGGAACACTTTAGTTAGGAAGAAAGGTTAACTAATTTAAATCTGTTTAGTTTAGAAAACGCCTCAGAGGGGATATGATAACGTTATATAAATATATTCGGGTCCAATACAAACCATTGTGTGGAAATCTATTCATAAACAGGACTATGCATAGGACACGTGGTCATGAGTTTAGACTGGAAGAAAGGAGATTTAGTGTAAAGCAGAGGAAAGGGTTTTTTACAGTAAGGACAATACGGATGTGGAATTCTCTGTCTGCAGAGGTAGTTTTATCAGAGTCTGTACAGACGTTTAAACAACAATTGGATAAATACTTGCAAAAATATAATATTTAGGGATATCATTTTTTAATTATGGGGAAACAGCTTCTTGATCCAAGGAGAGATCTGACTGCCATTCTGGGCTCAAGAAGGAATGTTTTCCCTAGTTTGTTGCAAAATTGGAAAGAGCCACAAACTGGGGGGTTTTTGCCTTCTTTCAGATCAACTTGATGGACGCATGTCTTTTATCAGCCTATGTAACGATGTAACTGATATGTTTTCAACCTGCATGTGATATACTTCCCGTCATCTTCTGATCAGGCCCTTGTGCGTATGCACCGATTTCAATGCACTGATTGGTTGGTTCAAGCAGCCAACTGGTAGCAAGAATAACCAAACCACAGAGGAAGAAGGCAGATGTGGAGCTGTAGTTGCTAATTGACACAGAGTACTCTAATATACATTCTTTTTAGTGTGATTTCTTAACACTCACAAATTTTTGTGGCTGTTCTGCTGCTGCAATACCATAACATAACAAACTACTAAAATAAATTAAACCCAGACCTCCACTACAGAAATCTGCATATCTGTATATGACAGTGTTATAAAAATTATCAAGTAATGCTAATAATATAATAATACTTAAAATAATAACTTATTTAGTTATTGGATTAATGTAATTGAAATGTTTTTTTGGTTATAGTAAGACTTAACTTCTCTTCAACATGAACTTGTTTCATTAAGAATTTTGGCTTTTTAAATCCATACAAGATATATATTGGTTTACACCAACTTAAAAAAATAAAACCAAACAATTTCTGAATATTGGCACTCCAATTGATAGCACTAGACACCACTATTTGCTTTGTCGATTATACTTAAACTATTTAATGCCCGCTACAATGACATCTACAATGTTACCCCTAACACAAAATTGTATGACTATACTTTTATGTTTGTAAAACTAGAAATATTCATTATGAATTTCAAGAGCACCTTGTAGTTCTGTCTTTTTACTTTTTATTTGCTGCTTTTATTCAAGGTAAAGGGGATTTTTAATTGGTTTTGGTCCTTTTAACTTATCTCTAAAGATTTTAAATCTAGTACATTTGCCAGCATTTTGTAGCATTTAATGTTAAGTGAGTTTTTTTGTTTTTTTTGTATTTACTGTGTATAAAAGAGATTACAAAAAATTGCTATTGGGTTTATACTTAACTAACCATACACCAAGATGAAGCAAGGTAAGCTCATATCAAGATGACATCCAAAGCTTTTGCCTAAGGTCACGATTCGCTGATAAAAACAGATACTGTAAGAAAATCAAAGGCCCCGTTACATAGCTGTGCTTCAAAGCTTGCCATATTCACTAAGCATGCACTTCTAAGATAAAGATGACATCAGTAAACCAACGCTTGTAAAGGTAACACTAAGTCTCATCATGCCATTAAAAGTAATAAAAAATACTTTAGAAAACACATTTTAAAAATAAACAATTCAATTTCTGCTTTTCCTTTAAGTTGGCTTCATTTTTATACTACAGTCCCTACGTTGGCATCAAAAGCATTGTTACTGCTATACTTTTTTTGATTTATCCATTTAAGACGCACTCCATTAAATATCATAATAGTTGTTTTCTATCGGTTACAGTGTAGCATTGGTTTGGAGGTCACAATGTAGAATCCACAACTTTGGGGATTGTCAAGATTTTAAATCATAAACCTTTTATTTTTAATTACCCCTCACACCATTATGACTTTTGACTTGAGTCCATAATGACTAAATGATAACTTACTCACTTTCAAATTATTAGTGTGGTACACAAGATCTAACAACTAGTTCAGCTTGTTAGGAAGTTTTATATTTACTACATACTCAATGAATTTGTGTTTAATTAGTTTGTCAATGTTTTGACCAAATAGATCTGTGAGTAAAGAGAAAAATAATAATAAAAAAAAAAGCCCACGGATATTCTTGGGATTTTGTACCACATCTGAATTCTTACTTCAATGGTTTCTGCATTACTTAGAAGCTTTTAAGTTGCCAGAAGTATTAATTAACTTGGTATAATAATTGCATGTTTAATTCCCATGGCAGGGAGACCAATAGGACTCCCTTCTATGAAGCACTAAAATGCGAAGCCCATGGGCTTACATCTCCCCTTGTTGGCTGACTGTTAATTGGACACCGAGAAATTAATTCACTTAAGATGTTTAGTGAATAAATTATGTCACTAATTAACCATGAAAAATCCAATTAAAAACAACTGTTTATGATACCGTGGGTAGTACATGCTCTTTTGAAGGTAAATGTGTCTGGGTGTTTGAGCCACATACATTGAGTATATTATCACAGACAAATGGAATTGACATAGAGACAGGTTAGGATTTAATAAAGATGTTATTAATTGTGAATGCATTATGTATCAGTATGTGAATGCCTATGCAGGTATACAAAATAGAACATTTCCTCAGTGTGGCCACTGGCTGGAGACATGTAGCTGCAGACTGCAACAGTGTGACAGTGTAGCCACGGCTTGGTATGCTCGACTAAATGTAGATCATTTAGTGGCCATTGGCATTAAAGTGCCAAGGCCGCTTTTCATCTTCAGCCCGGCCCAACAATGAGTTACCATTGATTGCTGTTCCACTTAATACATATGGTTTAGTATGGAACGTGACCCAGAAGTAACATCAGCAAGTCACATTGTCATGAGGTTATGATGGTACTGCACACCAGTACAAAATATACTGTTAACTAATTATTAACTCTTGGCATATAAGACAATACAACTAAGACAGCATTTTTCATTTACATCATATATTTTAAAATTCTTCTTCCACTGTAGTTTTTGGTACACATGCAGCATGAGTAACCAGTAAGCTGTGCAGTTGTTTATTTATTTATTTAGACATTTAAAAAATGAAAGATGTTGCCTAGTTGGTATTTGTACCACCATACATTGTATGATTAATGATGCTTTTGAATTCATCTTTAAATGGGACACTACCTTTCAGTAACTCAAGTGAGACGTAGGTCGGGAGATAATAGTCTTAATCTGGCCTAATTTAAAATTATTCAGGTAATACCATTTCTAAAAGTGTACTTTTTAATGATTTAATTTGATTAATGTTATAGTCAGATCAGCTCTGAGGAGGACAAGTGTTCAATTGTGTAATTACATTTTGCAAGATGTATGGTACAGATGTCAGGTTCCAATAGATGTATTGATTTAATTCCCAAATAGAAACATGCAGGCTCTGTCTTAAAGTTATATGAAATATACAGTGGCATTCAAAAGTTTAGGGTCACTTAGAAATAACCTTATCTTTGAAAGAAAAGCAAACTTTGTCCATTAAAATAATAGAAATACAGTGTGGACATTGTTAATGTTGCAAATGACTATTGTAGCCGGAGCTGGAATATTTAATGGAAAATTCTCATAGGTGTACAGAGACCCTTTATCAGCAACCATCACTCCTCATGTTCCAATGCCATTAGGTTAATTGGTCAGTAGAAAACCCTTTTTGCAATTACATTAGCACAGTTAGAAATGTAATTCTTTGAAAACAGCTAAGCGACCCCAAACTTTTGAATGGTATATATGCCTTTCTGCCCTTTCTGTATATTTTTTTGCTGTGCATATATGCATGTTCTGACTAAATCTTAGGGTTGAACAGCCCCACCTGCCCCACAGCTGTCTCATTAATGGTGTCCAAAGAAGGCTTTAAAGTACATGAGCATCTCAGTGGAATGCAGTTCGACTGATTCACCTCCTTGGTAAGCAACATAGCGGTGAAAAATTAGATAGGACTTGCCAAACTTTGGGTACATTGACGTAGTGAAGGAATCCCCAATGTCTTGGTTTATCCCCTTCAGCATACCAAGACATTTTGGACAATGTTATGCTTCTAACTTTGTGGGAACAGTTTTGGGAAGGCCTTTTTCTGTGTCCCAGCACACAAAGCAAGGCCTAAGAAATTTAATTGGATGAGTTTGGGATGGAAGAACTTGACTGGCCTGCACAGAGCCCTGAACTCAACCCAATCAAACACCTTTTGGGATGAGCTGGGATATAGAATGTGAGTCAGACCTCCTTGTCCAAAATCAATGCCTGACCTCACAAATACTGTACTGGGTGAACGAATGAAACAATCCTACAGTGACTCTCCATTAAAGAGATACATAATTCAGCTCTAAAATTTCTATAGATGGGCATTCAGACAGGAGATAATTTCAAAACTGTTGATGCTGTGGAGCAGAAATAGTATAAACATGTATTTGATGATAACGTAAAAATGATGAGAATGCAGACGGTGTCCCAAGAGATCCTGCACCCAAAAGAGCAGAGTATGAAGTCGGTTCTGAACATCATTGAACTAAAAAAAATCTGTTCACTTGGAACAGAATACTGAAAAGATGTGCCTGACCGAGAAGTCAAGAAGAAGAGGAGATACATCAAACTAAAACAAAGGTCATGCAGGGACACATTACACAGATTAAAAAGGTCAATCAGCTGCATAAAGAGCTTCAAGTTAATTGTAACAAGATCCAAAATCTTTAAAACAATATAGCAAATAGCAGACACCAAAGATTCTTCATTGACCACTCATCAGACCCCAGATCATGTGTTTAAACATAGAGGGGAAGACATGCAGGGACCTACAACTCATCGCTATGCCCTGTCCAGCTGGATTTCCCAAAAGCTTAAGAAATAATAAACCTTAATTAGTTCAGCAGTTTGCTGAAAATCACTCATATTTTATCAAATTAATGGCATCTAAAAGTGAAAAACTGTCATGAACATTTAAATTATTTAGATCCCCAAACACATATTTAAAAATTATTTAATTTTGAGTTACTTTCTATAGAGAGAAAAAGTACTAAGATACAGAAAATGGGTATAGCTTCTGTAAAACAAAAGTGTTATGTGAGCTTGGTAACTAATAACTAACTGGAGAATAGGAAAGCCATGTCTGAAGAAAAGACCATGGTGTCCTCTAAGGTTGCATTTTTATTATCCTCAAAGTTAGCTGTTAAAGCCATTTTTACATCTATGCTGTGATTTATTATCATTAAACATACAAGTCAAGTCAGCCATGGACCAATCAAACATATGTTTACAAATATGTCCAGAACCCAATATCATTGGGTCTCCAAAGGCCGTGTTTGTAGGGAAAAGCTTTGCAGCTGCCTTGGATGGTGGCTATGATTCATGTTTTCCCCAATCAGGATGAGACCAGGGCCGGCCCGACAATGGAGCCGAGTGGGGCAACTGCTCCAGGCGGCACTTTTTGAAGGGGCGGCACTTTGCCGCCCCAAGCCTTTTTTTTTTTTAAAGCGAAAGACAGAGAGAGGGGCGCCGAGTGGTTTTTGCTTACCAAGTTGTCAGTACCCGCTCGGCGCCCCTCTCTCCTCTGCGGCGAGCCTCCCTGTTTGGTCTCGGTGCCGGCTTGTAATGTTGAGCGCCGGAAGATGATGTCATTTCCGGCGCTCAGCATTACAAGCCGGCACCGAGAGCGAGCAGGGAGACTCACCGCAGGACTGCTGAAAGGTAAGTACAAGGGGGGGGAGTAAGGGTAGATAATGGGGGGGGCGGCAGGGACGGAGGGAGAGGAAGGATAGATAATGAGGGGGGGTGGCATTTTAAACTTCGCCCCGGCGGCATTTTGTCTTGGGCCTGGATGAGACTAGTTGTAATGTTTATCGTCTGACAGATGTTTAATTTAGACCAATAATTACGCTGAAAGAAAGTGTGCTAACAATAAAAATATGCAGAAAAATTAATAGCTCCTAGAGTATTCCTCAAACTCCGCTGCAATCAGTAACACACCCACATACTGCCGCAGCAAGTTTATCAGCATGTTCGAAAAGCAGCTTAGGACTCAAATTATTCCTTAGACTTGTCACTATTAAGGACAGAACTTTCACCAATGAATAACATGGCTGACAAGAAAAATGATGGCTTCATTTCTGTCTAACCAGATAAATGACACAAAAGCTACTATAGATAATTTAACTGTATAAATTTGAAATGTAGTAATTTTACTGCAGTACACTCTGTTTAGCGGTTGAATTTAACAATTACTAGACATCCCAACCTGAAAAATTCATTTCAAGGAAGCCGCAGAGGAGGACCAAAGCACAGGCACACCTGAGCACAGATTTTTTTGAGGGATGTCTGTTCCGGGATGTCTGTTGCGGTTTGCAGGCGTCAGGGGGCCTCTATGAAAATGAGGGAGACTCTTGTAACTTCCCAGAAAGTTGGGATGTCTGAATTACTATCTTGGAAAAAAGCTCACATTTTGTCCAGCACTAGCAGTAATCTTGAGACCCTAAACACTGTACATTCATGGCGGTGGCAGTCAACAATTATGTATTACAAACATAGAAATTGACAGCAGATAAGAACCATTTGGCCCATCCAGTCTGCCCAACCTCTGAGTACTTTCTTTAGTACCTTACATTATCACATTTAATCTGTGTGTATGAAATTCTGTTTGTTCCTCAACAAAAACACTGTACAACTCTGCATGTGGTTTGTCAAGTGACAAAAAAAGAATTCAAAACCAATAATATATAAATCATGAACTGCCCAATGTCTTAAAAATATAGCACAATCCGCTTTATTTTAATTCTTTCTAATGGGGCTGATCCTTCTTGAATCTGTTACTCCTAGTTTGTCGACTAAACTGTCATCTCATATAGGATTATGGCAATAAGATTCAACACATCGACAGTAATCTTAACAGTAATACAATTGAGTCTAATAAAGATTACTTTTTATTTTTAGACTCTCGTTCATTTAACAATTGTGACTTGTCTTCTTATGTTGCATATTAAATGTTTGTGTCATTTGTTCTGATTTGGGAAACTTAAACAAAACAGCGTAAAGCATTTCCTATGAGAACTGGATACACGGAAAGGAAAATAACCCATCTTTGAAAAGTGGAAAACAATACCATTATTTCATATTTTGCCTGCAAGAACAATAAGAATAAGTATCACTTCACCCCCATTTGTCTTAATGAATAAAACGGTTTGATTTAAAATTGTAACTACTGTTTTTTTGTTTTGTTTCTTTTTAATTTCCATCTTTACGAGCTTGTCTTATCATTGGTGGTATTAGGCAACACAGTACTAGTGATGATATGTTGAGCTAGGAGAATATGTTTAATTTAGATTTAACCCATTTAAATTGATCTGTAAAGTAGAGTAACACAAAGCCTGGAACAGTTATCCTCAGTGTCACTTCTGTACTCAGGCAAGCAATTTAATAATACTTTGATTTATCTAGTCACTGTGGTTATATCACAAGGAAGATATAGCGGAGGTTTGCAAAACAGTACAGCTGTCAAATGTGGTTTTCCTACAATGTTTCCCTTTTTCCTTTAAGTCTGGTTGCATTTTCAAGCATTCTTCTCAGGCTATCTCCAAGTAAGATGGCTAACCTCCCATTATATGGTTTATGAGTACTCACATCAGAAACATAACAGTTTCAGTGTATGGCTTAATGGTTGACCTCTCTAAAACGATATATTTCAGCTCTATAACTTGTCACGTTGTATAAAAGGTATAAGATTCCAAAGGGTCGCCGCTGTTCTGCCCTCTACAAAATCTCCCAAATTTAGGTCACCCTTAAAAACTCCTTCAATTTCTTTCACTTATTTCTCATCCAAGCTATGCCTATATTTAATGTGTTCTGAATGTTCAAAGTTTTCCATCAATTTTCCATTTGCTGCTACTGTTTGTCACAATAGCAGTGAGCACTACACAAAATAGCTTGATTACTACACCCTTACATGATTTCACACCATTACATGATTTTTTTATAAGGATTTTGTTATAAAAAGTCACTTGAACTTGGGTTTAGTACTGAGGAATCATGTCACATTGTGAGGTTCCACAAGCAGTAATTGCAATGATATTTGCATCTTCTGATCCATGACAAGCCCTTATGACGTAACCACAGCTAGTGCTCAAGTAGCTAACATGTTTAAGAGATCAGTAGCCATATGTGCCCACTTTGTATTAGACTAATCTTTCAGGCTTCCTGCATAGGTAATCCTGTAGCACGTGAGTGAGACAGTAGACTGTGGTACTAAAATTGGCTGCCAAAGAGATCACAGAACATCCTGGATTAATTTGATTCTTCCTGAATTAGTGGGACTTTTACAGTTTCTTACTTTCACTGATATAAACAGGTGAGGAAGCCTGTGTATATATATTGCCTTTTAACGTGCGTATCTGCAAAAATTATAGCCCATCAAATAATAATTTACAGACTGACAAAGGCAACTTTTAAGATTCCAGCATCTGTGGACCACAGTTTACACCACGCTCCTCCTGTCTTTGGTTAAGCATGGTCGAATCTCGGCAGTTGATGAAATGCCAGATGGTAATATCCCTGTTAATGCATTTTCATAAAATATATAAATATAATTGAAACATAATTACTTGATTCATATAGGAAATGTATATTTATTTATATTAATAAAGGATCCCATACCTACTTGACAAAACTTGATGCATTCAGGATAAATTAATATTTAAATATGGGCGCTATTATAAATCCAGCTCCTAATTAAGCCCATTAAGTTGACTATGGTTGAGGAAGGAGGAGAAGGGAGAGTTAAAATTATATAAAGAATAATATTTCTTAGTCCCTTAGTTAACATGTGATTTACCACAAGATAATGTTGTCTGAGGACAAAGGAGGTTATAGAACAAGAACATAAAAAAGTGGATAAAGCATAAAAACCATAAATTCGGTCATGAGTTTACAAATCAGATCATGTGGCAGCAAGATTATATTGTGAATTGAAATGTGAGGAAATGACTTCTGGAGTGTAGCTGCTCAAGGTGGCTACTTTTACATCATGCTCTCATTCACATGGAAAAATGAGGGGCATTTCTACTAATCTCAACAATACCAAGCCTGTGGGATAGGGAAGAGTCAGTCCAGCTGCCCACATTACTTTCGTAGAATATAGTTGTAACAGCCAGACTCCTGAAGTTATTCTCGGTGTCTAGTCTGCTGCTTCTCACTAAGCTCCCACCTGAAGCTTGATGGTATCCTTCCCTGATTGAGAACTGCGTGGCTACTAAGAACTAGATGCTATGCCCATGGCTTTCCCTCTATCCATATGGCTGTTTAACCCCTTAATGACAAAGCCTGTACATGTACGAGCTCAAAATGCATTGTTTTCAATGGGTTTTGGAACTGCCCATTGTCCTTAAGGGGTTAAAGGAGAAAGGGAATAACAATGCTGATTCCATTTCCAGCAATCTGAAAGGATGTATCTTCATTGTGCTAACCTGGCTTTCTTGCAATAAAACAGCACAGCAGAAGCCTCCACGCCACCCCTTATGAAGGTACACCAACATTAGTATGAGATCTGATCTTTAGTATTGCCTAGGAAGTATGTTTTTTCTGCAGGGAACTCAGTTCACTTTTCACGTTAAATGGTATAGACCAAAACAAGTGTAAGGATGTTCATTTTGAGGGTAGTTATCTGAGGAGGCAAGTCTAATTTGATTTATTTGCATAATAGAAAGTCCTTCATTCCCAAGGAAAAAGTTTGTAAACACATACCCCTTTGTTTTTTTAAGGGGTTAACTAGATCACTAGTGTTAATGGACACATTTTAACAACTCCAACAAAATAAGTTGTTTGCAGTAAGGTAGGCCACATGGCAGACTGCAAGTGATTGTGGTCCTATTCAAGAACTCAGGGCCGGCCTTTGGGGTGTGCGACCTGTGCGACCACACAGGGCGCCACACTCCAGGGGGCGCCGCCTGTCTCTTATAC